>SMGT01003606.1:101288-122847 GCA_004794575.1 Lanistes nyassanus | reverse complement strand
AATTATATAAATGTATATTTATATATATTTATAATGCTCCTCTAATTAATCATAGTTTCAGATAAAAATCTTACTCACCACAGATTCGTAAACGAAGCTTGGACCCATCAAAATAAACAATTCACAGTGTAGGCGACTATGACGCTATGTAGGAATGAGTAGGGATGAGGCATGGTAAGATGGCGGCGTCACTCTGCAGGTCTCAGCGCTCGCTCTATTAGTTAGGAACTCTGTGTTTCCACCTCAAGAAAGTCATTACCGAAGACTTTGGGTAAATTTTGTACAGAGGCACGGCAAGACTTTGTGCAGCCCACGAAGTACCAATGTATTTGTGGCCTTCACTTTACCGAAGACTCCTTCGAGGATCAGTATAATAGATCCGGAGGCTGAATTTTAACAGGAAAATGTGTAGCTGCTTTGTCCAAACATTCGCCGGCTGCTGTTGCCAACCCAAAAATTTCATCGACTTCGAAGGAAAAGAGGATCAAAAAAAGAGAAATGATGAAGGTGCAGTAGTAAATCACTAAATAAATCTGAAAATAAATATGTTCGTTTGTAAACAGGTTGGTAATTAGGGGTTGGGGATGAAAGAATCAAAAAGGAATATTACAGCAGGAGGTAATGCTAAGCATTTACATCAGGCTGTTCAAAACAATAGAAATCTTTTTAAACTGTTAAATATTTAAGTTTCCAAACGAGGTTTTATGGGGTATTTTCCTTCAAGTTGCCAGAGTACATAAACACTGAAGGTGATTTTCATTGCTGCTTCAAATAATTTAATGTCTTGTGCCATATCAGCAAAGTATGCAGCAGGTAGCTTTGTCATCCAACAATCCATTATGGAAGGAATATAAATTTAAACTGTAGGAATGTGGTTTACATTGCAGGATCTGGATATAATAAAGTGTGCGAAGATGCACTTGAGTGATACTGTGCAAGAGGCAACATGCCATACACTGGGTATGCAAGATCCAATCCCACAGTGCAGCACCAGTGTAGATGATGCAAACATTGCATCTGATGCACCACCCAGCATCCACTGTGATGCTGTAAGTGAAGAAAGTGGGTCATCTTCACCTAATTTTAAAGATGCCAAAGTAGGCACATACAATACATGCATTCAACATCACCATGGTTTGATGGCAAATTTGAGACCTCATAAGCCTAGCAAAGGTAAGTTGTATTGATAGCCCTGTGTGCAAATATTACATGTGTTTTTATACACAAGGCACAGCACATACAATTTAAGAATAGTAGTCATGTGGCTGTAACATTGTATTTATTATTGTAGTGGATGTATGAAGTAAACTTAACAGTGGGGTAGGATTGAGTTCTTCTAATTAGTATTTGTTCACCTGCCTTTTCAGAAATACCACTAGAGGAAACAATACTGGTAATCATCCATAATGTCACTGGTCTATTCTCCAAATTATATTTTCTAATGCAGATTACATTGTCTGATAAAATAGTCTTATGAAATACATGTAGTTCACTGTTTCGGTGAGTTGTGATAATGATTACAGCTGTCACCAAGAAGCTGAAACATTGGCCAACTACCACATCAAAATGCCACTCCACGGGCAGCTCTTTCCAGTCTGTGTACATCGACCACTGGCAGCAGATGACAGAAAAAAACTTCGGTTAACACGAGGTATGGATTTTATTTAATAATTTTTTTGTAAGTACCGCATGCCATACAACCATAACATTAATCCTAGGACTCCGATGAAAATGGTGAATCTGCTAGAAACGAGTGCACATGTCAGGCAGTTTAGAAATGAATTTCCTTGAATTAAAAAAAAATATTTTCATAATACATTTATGTATGCAGGATCAGAGGAGTATGAAGCCGACTGCCGAGTGGTGGAGAACAAGTACTTGCTGAAAGACATTCGGAAACTGTCACCAGTATACAGACATCTGGATTTCAGTCTCATCCTGCATTTCTGCCCAAAGCACACCTCATTCTCCTGGCTGGGAATGTACTGCAGGTCAGTGTTCTTTGTTATGCACAACACAGACTGAGCAACACATTATCATTCTGTGATATGTACATATAATTTGGTTGATGTGTCCATCTAAATTCAGTGATTAATACTGGTAGCAGCAGTATGTCATTTAAAAAATGTATCACAACTTCTGTTTGTGTCTCTTTTTCAGACCTTTTTTTGGCAGCAACGCACTTCAACAAAAATTCAAGCCGAGAAGAAGGAAAAGAGTCCGACGGGAAGCCAAAGATGTCTGTACACTTCCCAAAAGCCAAAAGAGGGGAATACAGCATTAAGATATTGAAGAAGCAATGTTTCTATGGTAAGGACTCATAACTGATCCTTGATCATTTCTATTAGGGTGGTTAGAACAGAAGGCATCCAGGTCTGAAGTAAGCAGCAGCAAGCATAGCTACTGGCTGGAATGGTGGTAGTGTGCTGCAGCACTCTGGCCTCGTTGTTTGTTGTTGTTGTTGGTTTGGAAGGGAAAGTGCTTCCACCTCGCGGTGATTTCGCACTGAAGGGGAGGGGAGATGGGTGAGGGGAAAGGGAAGGGGTCTGCGGTTTGGTGTCCTGGACTGGTGGTGGCTATGTATGGTCCCGCTGGCTGGCCTCTCTCCTGGCGTACTGATGATGGCTTGAGTAGCTGGAGTGGTGGAGTTTTCGCTGGTCAGACCTACCGCTGCTACATCCCTACATTCTTTTTATCTCTACCGCTAAGGTGCTATGTGTTATAGTAGTTTACTTTGATGTAGTCTGTTTTAATTTTAAGTGTTTTACTGGTATCTTCTGTCCTATAGCTTATTTGCTGTTTTTAGCTGGTTAATTCCGACTTTGATTTTTTTTGTTTGTTTTTTTGTTGTTTAGATATATCTAACATCTGGGTGGGCGTTAACTACCTGCATTGTCAGTTCCATTATGTGTTGTCTTATATTTTTTGGAGGGCTAAGAGAAGATTTTAGGTTTACTACTAGATTAAGATTTTGCATAGCATTTTTTAGCTCTTCTCTTTCCTGACTGTTTAGGCTACATTCTAGCAGGACATGTGGTGTACTAAGTCTGTCCCCACAACTACAGGTTACTGGGTCTTTACGGTTAAGGTGGTATTCTCCATTTAGTCTCATTCTGGCTATCCTACTTTGGTTGGATCTGTTGGAATGGAACAGTACTAGTTCGTTACCTGGTAGTTCTTCTAGTTCTCTCCTGGTGCCTTTGGCTTCCTTTTTATACTTTTCTTCCCACTGTATTTTAGTTGCTGGTTTAAGGGCTATTTTTCTCTCCTCTGCTGAAACGGGTACGTTTATTTGGATAACGTTAGTGGTTGGGTTGTCTTTTATTGCCATTTTAGCTAGCCGATCTGCTTCCTCGTTTCCTTTTATTCCTACATGGGATGGCACCCAGATAAAGTTGATTTGGATTCCTATATTATAGAGTCTATTTAACAAGATTAGAATTTCATACATTATATACTCTGGCCTCAGTCCACCCAGCTGTACAAATGGGAAGGCCATTATACACTTGGGAAAGAAAAGGCAAAGATGGAAAAAAATTCCTCACAATCCTGGCATTTTAAAAGTGGTTTACTCCAAACACTCTACACCCTAGTCACCTTGATGGGACAACCTTTATCTTTAACCTGGTCAGTTATTTTGTAATTATGTCAGGCTTGTAATGGGCTCACATTTGCAAATGATGCGTTATAAACAGAAAGTCTCATGGATACTCAGATTCTCATGATTAAGAAAATAAATTCACTTTTTTTGGGGTTGTTTGCAGACTATGCTGCATATCACTGAAGACACGAGAGCTACATACACCAAGAGGTACATAACCGAGAGCTACATACACCGCAAGATTTGCAAAATCATGATGTGAAAAACAGCTGGTACATCAGTAATGATGGCTGATATGAAACACTTTTCTGTAGCTGTTTGCAAGTAACTGGCTGTTTATTAGTTGTTCACAGCTTTGGCCATTTGAAGCCTCTGTATATATTTTCTCCACTTGCAAACGCCATTCCTATTCTGTTAACAGCACATGATGGTAATGCTGTGGCCAAGAATCCCATAACACCATCTAACAAGCTGTCTGTATGATGTGTAGTGATATTTTCTGAAAAAAAGAGAAAATGCCAGCATTCGTTTGATAACCATCAAAGCAAAATGTTTGTGTTACATAAACCAACAGTGGCACACTATATCTAACAGGAAAATTGAAGCCAAAAGGCTACAGTTGCTGCATATGATAATGCACAGCATTCTAAACACACTAGTAACAGAAGTATTACATTCAGTACTCTACATGTATTTTATACAGCACAGACAAATTTGTTGCTTAATAAGATTTAAATGCTGGAACAATAGGTATTGGGGTTCTTTTTGGAAGGTTGTATTGTCTACTATTCTTTAAACAAGCTAAGGAGCAGAAATTTCTCTAGAGCTTAGTGAGGGAAGTCATAATGGTGGAAAAAAAGATTTTTGTGACAGGCAAAGATGGAGTGTTAATTGTATTCGTAAAGCCACAATTCACAGATTTTAACAAACAGGAAAAGTTTACCCATAATTGCTGTGCACTTCAATTCTATATCTGGTTTGTAATTCTCTTGAAAACATCTCTAGTATAACAGAAATGCTTGATTTGTAGACATTGTGTATTACTTGTACATATTAAAAAAAGCAGTTCATAACTGTTTCTTACTCTTCTTGTGTTGTGTTTAGATCTTCATGCTCCTGTTTAAATTGTAGACTGTCCTACATAATAATTATAAAAAAACCCCTAAGATTTGGAGGGTTAAAATAAGTTTATTTAACTTAAGTTTATTTAAGCATAAGAAGCATTTATCTTAAGTTTATTTAAGCATAAGAAAAAGCGGGTTAATTATTTGTATAAGACCTTTGTTGGGTGCCAACATGACTGATTCCTGGAAGATGTAGAAACTAAACAGCAAGCTAGATATGTGGTAAAAGCATGCTGTATCCAGTGAACCAAAGGCTTTCACGAGTTTCAATTTGTTTTTAAATGCAGGAAATTGGTTTTATAAAGTGATAAACAAGAAAAATCCTAAAAAGGAACCAGTGTTATTGTAATAAATACACACTGGTTCTGCTGTGTTGTCAGCATGAAAGTGTAGAAATTAATAAAAATATTCTGTAAAGGAATCCTATCCTCCTGACATTACAACACTGACAGTGTCTGCCTTGAACACAGTGGGAAAAGAAAACAACCTCAAATCTTAAAAATGTTTAAAGCTTTGAATCTCAGTCTATTGCTGTAAAACATCCAGCTGTCACTGTTGACTGTGACTTTATGATCATGCCCAGGAAACAACACAGAAGGCCACTACATTTAAAATGTTCTGAGTTTCAAAACTAACAATAAATAGGTCTGCTTGAGAACTAAATTTTATTACTAATTTCATAAACAAGCCTATTATCCAGCACTTTCTTCCATATCTGTACATCTTTTCTGCAGCAGCAGCTCTCCTCTTGTGTAGGCATTGAAACACTGTAGTCGCATGCACACCTATGCATGGCATTAAAAAAAAGCTTTAAAATTCAGCTCTTAAAGACTGTATTATTTTCCACAGTGTGTTGCTGCAAGCATATACTTTATGAGGTGGAATCTATCCATAATATCTGGGCAACATTTCCTATATCAGACACATTATTACTACAATATATTAATATTATATTGCTAGGGTTATGTCTATCGTGTCAATTACATCTGGTCCGTGAGTCGATGGTGAAACAAAACCAAATAAATACAGCAGGTACTATAATGACGAATGGATTACAATAAGATTGTAAGGAATGTAGTTTTGTCGTAATCACGCACGTTCATCTTTTTCATGCGCTCGATGAAAACAAGTCGGAAAACGTACGCTTAAAAATAAAGCTAACTGAAACATTAAAGTGCGTTCTTGAAGATACTCGATGGTTCTATAAAAATTTATTTGTAAGAAAACAAAAAATCAAAGTACCGATCGAAGACAGTAAAAGCATTGAATGATTGATGAAGACGAGGCAGACAGAGTAAGATCGACTTACCAGTCTGTGTTGTTCAACCGATCAGCCACACTGTCAGGCGATTCCGCAGCCGAGGCCGACTGAAAACATGCAATAGAAAAAAAAACTTTTTATCCCAGCCGATAAATCTCTACCCAGTGTCTCGTCTCGTCCTCTCGTTGACGTCACATTCAGTGATTCACTCTCCCGCTCAAGAGAAAACCTACTGTTGCAAAGCTCCTCTATATAATTAGAAGAATATTCACAAAGCAATTAAAATTGATCTTTACCAATATTGTAGAACTGCAAGTCAGCTGTAAGTCAGCTGCAAGTCAGCTTTAAGTCAGGGTGTACTGGACGCACGTCCTTCGTTAACAGTTGCTGCCCAGAGTTGTCTTTGTATCTGCGTTGACTGGTCAAGGAATACAAATTTTAAACGGTATTATCAAATAAAGGGATGTTTGGCTGCTGGATGTAAAAGAATGCAGTTAAAGTTTTTGCGAGCAGTAAAGGTTTTGATCTAGTCAGGTTGTTGCAGTTCACTGTAAGCGAGATGGCGAGATGTAACTGTGTTGCTAATCTCTTGTCAGTGAAACACAGCGGGGGAGGTGTTTTCATGACAGTAAACAAACTGCTAAAATCTAGTAATTGTGTGGCTATCTCTAACTACTTTAAATTCATTGCAAACGCCTTAAAAATCCCTAGATGTTGTGTCCTACAACAAACCTTTGTCTGCTAGAGCGACAGAGTGTATTGTGTATTGTATATTATGTGTTTGCGCGAGAAATAAAACAAACTTGTCGTATCGTGCTTGTGAAAGGAAACGTAACGAGCTCTTAATATCTTAATTATTAGTGATATTTGATTGTTTTATTTTATATTTACAATCTAGTTCTTTATCACCTCCCCAAGTTTGTCATAGAGTTAAAAACTGTTGACAATAAATGGATGTCAGTGTCAGTATGTCTTAGTAGATAGAAAAATATGAAAAGCAATACGAAAAGCATTATTCATTCTGAAGAAAATTCGTTTCTACAGTCTCTAAATCACGTGGTCTCTTAATCACTGACAATCCATTTTATCACTATTTTTAATGTGGAGAAAGAAGGCCCACCCACAATCTTAGTACAGCGGATACTGACGATGTGTGTAGCCCTCACTCCAGGCCGTGCAGAGCAGCGTTCATCGGAAGACAGGTTACTTCAGTGTTCAGGCAGAAGACGTTGTTTCTGACAGACGTTGTCTTGCTGAGGTCAAAGTTCACTGTCAACCATGGCTGGTAAACCTCCATCTACTTCACAACAGGTGAGACAAGGACACTGTCACCTTGGCTTTGCCCAGTGTGAAACACACACAAGCTGTCGTAACAGGTGCTTGTTGTCATCACATCAAACTTGCCTGATGTCTGCAATGAGCCATAGCTTGTTGTGCAAACAGTGTAACATTGAGTATTTACAAGAATACTGTTTATATTAATGTTTGACGACCCAGTAGAACAGAAACAAAACTGACAGCAAAACTATTAGTAAATTAGTGTGGACATCCTCTGTGTATAAATATAATACTATCAGTATTTGACAAACACGTAGAGTGTGGACATCCTCTGTGTATAAATATAATACTATCAGTATTTGACAAACACGTACAGTGTGGCACATCCTGTGTGTATAAATATAATACTATCAGTATTTGACAGTTAAGTAGCAATGTTTTCTTACTATAACAACATCACCCTCCCACCCACACCCACACAAACACACTGTAGCCATAGGACTGGTGTTTGCGGTTTATTTCACGGACGTATTTATTCATTGACTTATGGGGTAGTGCTGTGTACAGTGAGAAATATTGTCATGTATTATGCATATTATGTATTATGTATTTGCTGCAAATCTCATGGTCTCAAAATTGATTTGAATTGAGGCCTGATGTTTCATTTCCATGTCTATGTAGACAAGAAAGGCGGACAGGGTTCATACACGTGGTACACAACCAGCAGGAAGTCAAAGGGGAGGCAATGCTCAAGTTTGCTTTCACTCTGTCACAGACGTGCAGGCTGTTCTACTCACAGGTACGGATGGTATGCCTGTCTGTCTGTCTTTTGTCTGGCCGTCGGTCCATCTGTTCATCGCTTGCCTGTCTGTCTGTTTGTCTGTTTGGTCGTCCGTCTGTAAATATATCTGTCCCAGAATAATTGATCTTTTGTATATATGTATATATACACACTAGCCAGAGGACCAGGCGCTGCACGCGGATTTTGTTTTGGGTGTTTTTTTTTAAGTTTGAAAAAAACAGTCTGGTTTTTATACCAATTACACGACCCCCTTCACCCACCCCCAGCAACACCCCACGCTCTCCCCCAACACCTCACGTACCCCATCCCCACCCGCACCTTATCACCACCCCACACAGCCTCCACCTGCCCCGACCCACTCCTCCATCCTAACCCAGCCCCCTCCCCCCGACACTAACCACACTCCACTGTCCCATCCTCGCCCACAACTTCACCCGCACCCCGACCCCACAACATTTAGTGTGAATGGGTTCAGGCCTACGGATTTGTACAAAAAATAATCCTACAAACAAGCACACGTTCGGCTTTTTAAATTAAATTTGCATCCTTTTTAAATCTATGAACATATTTGCGTGTGTGAGTGTGCCCTAGTAAATTCCCCAAGCAAGTGTTCGATAGCAGAAATTAAGGTGTGGTTAAATTTTGTATCTACAGATATTAAACGTCAAAAGATCAAACAGAAGACTGGAGCCGATGTAGAGTTTGATCCTAACCCCTCGGAAGTACAAAACACGAAGATTGTCATCATCCGGGGATCTCTTCCTCAAATAGAGGCGGCAGTCAGGGTCATCAATAAGGAGACAGGCGCTCAGGTAAAAAAAATACTTTAAAAATAAAATAAAATAAACATCCAAAGCGGTTATCTGGCATTTGCAATAATATCCTTATCAAAAGCATCTGAAGATTAAAATTTCATGTCATAACAGTCAAGAGTTTCTAAAATGTTCATCTGTTGGTGAAATGTTCATCTGTTCCTGAAACCTTCATCATCTGAATGCTCAGCCTATCGACGTCGTCATTATCATCATATATAATTCCATCAAAAATGTCTCTCATCGTCCCTTGTTGTCATGCTTTACTATATAATATCTAATCATTATCTAATGTTATGTGCCTATGGCCACAGGAGACCATCTCATCACAAGCCCAGACATTCTGGCGACAGTGGGCTGAGGCCGCGTTTCCTGATCTCGACTCTTGCGCCTACTTCCTGCCTCCTGTCTACTTCAACCGCGTGCCGATGACAAAACAGTCGTCTTCTGGTGAGGACGTTTTGGTCCCTCTCGCAGCACCTGGACAAGCTTGTCGGTCCAACCAACAGGCGATGAATCCATCCGCTGGTAAAAAGAGTTCTCAGCCACCTAACGTTCAGGAAAGTGATATCAGAGATGATGCCGCCATGCAGCGGTTTCTCTTCTGTCTGAAGAAAATGTTTGAAGAGAACAGAGAAGTTTTGGTTGGGCTGAGCCAGCTTCAGTTCGGACAGTACCTGGGTGAACCTTGTTACGCGCCTGCGGTTGCGGTTGATCAGCTACATGTAGCCAAGAATTTACCTCCTGCTTTGTCTGAACACAAAGAGGGAGACTTTGATGTGCTGCTCATTCACAGACAGTACGGCATTGTCGTCTGCGAGGTGAAAGCTATCGGTGATAACTTTGGTGAACTTAATATGTCACAGCAAGATATTGTCAATAACATCAGCGACAAACTGACAAAAGCCGTAGAACAACTGGACAAGGCAGAAGCCATGTTGTCACATCTGGTGTCTGACGTCACTCCCGGTCTGCGCATCACTAAGACGATCGTGGTCCCTAACCTCACAGCTCGTCAGGTACAACAGGCCATCTCTGGTGATAATAAACTTAAGGAGGTAAGCATTCTGGCCGATTGCCACCTAATTAAATGTTTTAGCACATGGTGACACATCTTATCAGTGTAAGCAAAAATAACAATTGTTGTTTACTGTTGAACGTCAAGTCACCAACGGAGTGAAAGACAACGCTCTAAGAACGTTTCGAAAATTAGATTCGAATGTAGTTATAGTGTATAGTTCGGGTATCTCATAGTTAGGACTACAAAATCAGAATGTAGTTATAGTGTATAGTTTGGGTATCTCATAGTTAGGACTACAAAATCAGAATGTAGTTATAGTGTATAGTTTGGGTATCTCATAGTTAGGACTACAAAATCAGAATGTAGTTATAGTGTATAGTTCGGGTATCTTATAGTTAGGACTACAAAGACTAAAGTCAATATCCAGTTCGTAAAATAGCTGATCATTACCCACGCATCAAAGTCTTGAAGCAAGTTTGTAGTTTTTTGTTGTGAATGTGTTTTTCTGTGAGAGAAAAGGTTCTCTCTAAACATAAGTCTTCAGTATGTGCTGAATAGTACAACATTGTGAAATGAAATAAACACTTTATCTTTTACCTAAACTACACACACTTTACGCGTGTACAAATGCTTCAGATGATATTAAACGTGTGTCACAAACCTTATTTTTCTACTTAACAGAGACATTAACTGCTTGTACACGTAATCATATAACATCCATTCGCAACGGAAGCTAATTTTTGATCTGACCTTCAGCTGGATGACAAACAAAGAAGTCTGATTTGCCAATAAATGAAATGTTATTCATAGGGTGTAAAAAAAGATAAATGAATACAAAGTTAACAAAATATAAAAGGGAATTAAAGGTTAAGACTCAGATGAAGTCCTTGACAAGTCGCCCACTCTGTCGTGGTTATACACACACAATACACAGTTTTGATTCAGTTCTTTCTCAAGTCCATTACACGGAGTGACTCGATAGTGTCCGTCGCGGGAGATAAAAAATGCGCGACGCTGGTGGTGGTGGTGGTGGTGGGGGGGGGGGTGTCTCATGGAAGAACCTTTGTGCACAAAGTCATCCTACCACTCTTTCCTCTCAATATTGACAAAGTAGGCAAAAGTCACGAAAGTTTCTACAACTCGTCCACCACCCTACCCAAATAGACAGCTGAAAAAAAATGAAACTTAACGAATTCTCGTGTGGGGATTATTCTGTGACGTATACGCCGTCCAGTGACTTGCCAAGCCCGTGCGACTGTGCAGGAACTTGATCTTGAGCGCTGTGATAGAAAACTTGCACCAGTGAGGCATCGCTTCAGACATACTGCCAACACGGTATCAAGGTAGCGGAACGTGAATAACGAGGTAAACTGTATAGATGTGCAGGTGACAGGTAGGCGGGATCAAGGTAGCGGAACGTGAATAACGAGGTAAACTGTATAGATGTGCGGGTGACAGGTAGACGGTATCCAGGTAGCGGAACGTGAATACCGAGGTAAACTGTATGGATGTGGAGATGACAGGTAGACGGTATCAAGGTAGCGGAACGTGAATAACGAGGTAAACTGTATAGATGTGGAGGTGACAGGTAAACGGTATCGAGGTAGCGGAACGTGAATAACGAGGTAAACTGTATAGATGTGAAGGTGACAGCTAGACGGTATCAAGGTAGCGGAACGTAAATAACGAGGTAAACTGTATAGATGTGGAGGTGACAGGTAGACGGGATCAAGGTAGCGGAACGTGAATAACGAGGTAAACTGTATGGATGTGGAGATGACAGGTAGACGGTATCCAGGTAGCGGAACGTGAATAACGAGGTAAACTGTATAGATGTGGAGATGACAGGTAGACGGTATCCAGGTAGCGGAACGTGAATACCGAGGTAAACTGTATGGATGTGGAGATGACAGGTAGACGGTATCAAGGTAGCGGAACGTGAATAACGAGGTAAACTGTATAGATGTGGAGGTGACAGGTAGACGGTATCCAGGTAGCGGAACGTGAATAACGAGGTAAACTGTATGGATGTGGAGATGACAGGTAGACGGTATCAAGGTAGCGGAACGTGAATAACGAGGTAAACTGTATAGATGTGCAGGTGACAGGTAGACGGTATCCAGGTAGCGGAACGTGAATAACGAGGTAAACTGTATAGATGTGCAGGTGACAGGTAGACGGTATCAAGGTAGCGGAATGTGAATAACGAGGTAAGCTGTATAGATGTGGAGGTGACAGGTAGACGGTATCCAGGTAGCGGAACGTGAATAACGAGGTAAACTGTATAGATGTGGAGGTGACAGGTAGACGGTATCGAGGTAGCGGAACGTGAATAACGAGGTAAACTGTATAGATGTGCAGGTGACAGGTAGACGGTATCGAGGTAGCGGAACGTGAATAACGAGGTAAACTGTATAGATGTGCAGGTGACAGGTAGGCTACTCTAGCGGGTACTCCTGGAGAGGGGGGAAGATCACTTGTACTTCCTGTTCCGTGTGGTGTTCCTATGGTCTCATGCCTATTGGGGAGGACTTGCTTATCCACAGCATTCCGGTGTCTGACTTGCTGGTGCCCGGTGCCCGTTGCTGTGCAGTCGACATCTCCATCCCTCGCAGCCCGGGTGCTTCCGCTGTCCGTCGATCCCACTTCTGCTGCTCTCGGAGTGAATGCGGGGGGGGGGGGAGAGGGGAGGAAGCGGCTGTAAGCCACTCCCTGGAGGGATTGTCGGTCGTGCCGGAGTAAGAGTGGGTGCACGTTTTTTCTACACTTCCTTGTGAAATGAGAAGCTACCCGTGTTCCTGCCAGATCTGGCGGGTGCCAGGTAAACATGCCTCCACCTTCTGGCCACCCACTGGAGGTTCCCCAACTTCCAGGTGTGAGTCACGCCGACAGCCCCCTTCCGGTTTCGTCTGTGCTCATGCGTCTGCCACCTCTGACACTGTGCGTTCCAGTCTGGGGAGCGTTTGGCCTTTTTCTCTTCTACAGAGGAAACCTGATAGGCGACTGGTCGACTGTGCTGCGCACTTCCTTCCTGTGGCGAGGGCATCCGGTTTCGCGCATGTTCATGAGTCATACTCCTCTGACACTGTGCTTCCGGTCGGGGTGGCGATCGCCCTTTTCTCTTCGACAGAAAACGTCAAGGGCATCGCTTTTTACTCGTCCTGTTTCACCCATAGGGGTTGTTCCGGTCGAATGGGGGTTCAGGCCGGCACCAACAGTCACCTCACTGCATGGTGCAGCCACCCCTCCTGCTCTCGGTTTTCCGGGCGGGGTAACGATCGCCCACCTCTCCTGTTGCTGGGGGTGCGCAGTTGCTGCGTTCGCACACTGCGCGCTTGCACCCAGCAGAGGGGGCTTCGTTGTCCACTCTCCTGTTTCCTCTCCTGAGTCGATACCGGCTGAGTTGGACGGGGGTTTGGTCTCACTTGCCCACGGCAATGAGATGGGGAATGAGAAGCAAGCTACTTCTCCACTCCCGATGGGAGTTGGCAGCTCTCCTGTGGGAGAACATGCCAAAGTGCACAGTTCAGGGACAGTAGGAAGCAGCGCAGGACTTGTCCTGTACTCTCCCGTCCTCCTCCTGATAATATGCTCGCGGGCATGCGTCTCCTTTGGTACAGACTTCTCTGAGGGACGAGTGGCAGGACCACCCCTTGGGTCCTCACCAACAGCACGCGTCACTATTCCGCCATTGGAAGCATTGTCTTCCTTCCCCCAGCCGGCCCCGTGGGTACCTGCCGGTGCCCCCGTAGCCGTGCATTAGCACTTCATGGCTGGCCCATGTTTCCCACAGGTAAGTCTGGTCTTGCTTCCAGCAGGTACCAGTCCTCCATTCCTTCCTGCCTTTCTGATGGTCACAGTTTGCGACGGGTGTCTGGGATGTGTGGGACATGTCCGGTGTCATGTTTTCTGCTGTTTTCTGTCAGCAGTCCATTTCAAACCGAGGGTTGCACGGTTTTTTTTCCGCCCAGATGCAGACTTCGCTGCCCTGCAAATCTGTTTTTGTGCGCTGCCAAATGTGTTGACAGCATCGCTAAAGTGATGTTCCCACACTGGTAACATGGGTGATGGCTATGCTGGAATCTTTCCTGCATTCCAGGACAGACAAAAGGAAGAGAAAATACTGTCCTTTGGCTTCTGTCCACCTTGCGCGTGAGGCCGCCCACACCGCCCTCCTTATATGGTCCTCCCTTACTAAGAGCGGATGTTTTTACCACTGCTCTGAGGAAGTGTCAGTTCGAGGCCTTGCTGTCCTGCCAGGAGCCTTGCAAGCACTCTTCCGGCGGGCCAGTGTCAGCTGCATTTAACCCAAGCGTGACACCAAGTCTTCTTACAGGGGTGGCCTTGGCACTCTCCCCACTGGGTCAAGGTGCCCTTGGTCATCAGCAGCTACCCTACCACACTCCGCCTGTTGGCATGGTTCAGTCTGCTGTGGGAGCTGCTCCCATTCCCCTGGCACTTTGTCCTTCCTGTTCCTTCTGCGTCCTGCCAGAAGTGAACGGGTGGCTCTGGACTTGGACGTAACCTCCCTCTTGCAGTTGGCCGCAGTGGAACGGATTCCCCACCCCTTCCAGCTAAATGGTCCTTTTCTCAGTCTCAGCTGGGTAGGTGAGCAGGCATTCAGCCGTTGATTCCTCGGCAGCTTGTGACTGCGGAAACGTGTGTGTACGTTCTTTTCACTTCCGCGTGAAGTGAATAGCACTGTGCCTCCACCTTCTCGCCTTCCACCGTGGTCGTGAGCTTGGCTCCACTGACCCGGTGCTTCTCCTGTTGGGTTGACGATCGCCCTTTCTCTCATGTCAGAGAAAGCCACATGGGCGTCCACCTTAACTGCAATGGCTGGACCTCTGTCTTCCTGGCCAGCGCTCTGGTAAGGATTCAGACTGACAGTCTCTCTGGCCCTGGTCCACGATCCTGCCTACGTCTACTCCTGACCTCGTCAGCGATCCGGACAGAGCTTGGTTGCGTACAGACGCGTCTCTAGAAGTCTGATTGACTGCAAGAGTGTAGAACGCCCGTTCTCTCGCTTTCAGTCTCACCTGTTGTGGGGTGTACTTTCTACACCACCTACAAAAAGGTGGGGATGGCAGAATCCTCCCAGCATTGGCAGTTGTTTGCATACAGGAAGGTCGGGCGTGGTCCAAACCCCTAGCTTCTGAGGTGCACGCGCTCCAAGAAACTCAGCGGGTGGCCTGCGGGCACTTGGAGGATCCTCCTTCTCTTCAGGATCTGTTTTTGCGCCAGGAGGATGGACTTAGGATGTAGGCTGAGGTCGTTCCCTACACCTGTCAGCTCCATCCTCCTCGCCCTGGTAAGTTTTTTTTGTGGTTGTTTCAGTTTCACCCACCCCCTTTTTGTGCTAATTAGCACTTTGGGTCATGGTACAGTATTGTGACAAGAAAATGCAAATTTCTTTATCTAAATTTGTTTCCTTAGCAATACTTACCATGACCCATCATAGACCCACCCTTCTCCCCGCTGATGGGTTTTTCTGGCTTGAGAAAGTCCCCGGGCACCCTCCTCGCTTCTGCTGTGCACGTGCTCCAAGAAGCTCAGTGGGTAGTCTGCAGGCGCTTGGATGATCCTCCTTCAGGATCTGTCTTTGCGCCAGGAGGACGGACTTAGGGTGTGGGCGGCAGTTTTCCCTTCACCTCTGTCCTCTCCGTCCTCCTCAACCTGGTAAGTTTTTAAGGTGGCATCACCACCTCCTTTTTGTGCTGAATCAGCACTTTGGGTCATGGTATAGTATTATGAAAAGAAAATGCAAATTTCTTATCTAAATTTGTGTTTCTTTAGCAATACTTACCATGACCCATCATAGACCCACCCTCCTCCCCGCTGATGGGTTTTTCTGGCTTGAGAAAGTCAGTTTGACCTTGTCAGTGAGCTGTGCGCATGGGTGGCATATGCTGTGCGCATGCGCGGAAGGGGCTTACCAGGGTTGCTATGTGGGTTGTTTTTGTTTGGAAGGTGCGTTTAGGGATCGCTAAATTGAGAATATAGCACTTTGGGTCATGGTAAGTATTGTTAAAGAAACACAAATTTAGATAAAGAAATTTGCATTAAAAAAACTAATAAACTTATCAACTTCTTTTTGAGTTTCTTTTGGTTTTTGTATATACTGTTAAGTGTGTGTCTGTGTGTCTGTGTGTGTGTACGTTATTAATCTTTGATGAACATTTTCATTATGTCGTATACATGTATCTTAAAAGTTGGACTTTGTGGATGAATAAGGATTTTTCAGTTCACTTTAATTTTCAAATGTTGAGGAATCTTCTTTCATAATATGTGACGTAATGGTTTTCACACAGAAACTCTGTCGGTGTCTGGGAGCAGCAGATCCCGCGGACATCACTGGTCTGTGTGTGTGCTCTGATCAGTTGTCTGACCCCAAGACACCATGGGACGTCAGTAGTGACGTGGTGAGGGAACTCGGGGACTGGTGGCAGCGACTTGTGGCTGTGTCAGGGCCTGACAGTCACATGACCTGTGACAATTACAAGACGCTGGTAGCCAGGTCAGTTCTACAAACAATCGATGTACATATACCTACAACACGGTCTTTAATTTAACATCGTCTCTTCCGAATTATTTAGAATTATTATTCCGGGAATAGTTAGCAAGGCACTTCAAAAAATCTTTGCAAATCACAATTTTTTATGTTACAACATTGTAATACATTAGTGTAAATTCTTAAAGTTTAAATGAAACGCACGAAGTGCTTTAAAATTTGTTTGTGAAGATTTTCGATTAAATATGTATATATATTAAGTTCATTTTGACTAATTTACAATAGAAGGGATCACCAGCGACTAATGAACACATTTTTCAGTAATCGGCTGGTACTCTGTTAATTTATCTTAACTAGTTGATGTGCTTGTTTTATGTGTAAATGTTGTTTGGTTGTTGCTTAACGTCCCGTCGTGTTATATATCTTAACGTGCTGCTGCACTTCAGATTGCTGTCACAACACAGGCTTCAATAGAACCCAGTAAGTTATTTACTGACACAGTCTTTGTGTAACAGAGAGTCGATACTACTTAACACTCCTCTCTCCTCGTCGTGTGCACAACACGAAACCTGTGTGTGGGTCCAGATTCTCTTTTATTTAACGCTGTGCTGGTTGATGGTGCCGGCCAGACAAAGACTGATACACAGCAACAAAGCAACAACTTTCTCTCTCCCTAACCGCGACTCACGGGCAGAAGTTCCTCCACCCTTCCCCGCTGCTACTTGCCTAACGTTCTCTCAACTCCTAACCTCTCGACCTCCCTATCCCCAGTTGCAGTTTGTTTTGGGGAAAGTGCTTCCACCTGTCGGTGATTTCGCGGTATAGGGTTGAGGGGAGGCTGGTGATTGGGGGCTGGGGGCATGCTCATATTGCGGCGACTGATCTGGTGGTGGGTTGCATTTGTTCTGTGGTGTCCTGGCTTCTGTGCTTTGGTGTTGTCGCTGTCCATGGTGGCTGTTACCCTTATGCCTTTTTTGTGTAGTGTATTTACTTGAGATAATATTTTGTACACTAGATCTAATCTTTTTGATGACTGGGTTTGAATTGCCTGCAGTGCTGACAGCGAGTCAGAAACAATTACAAATAGCTTTTGTCTGTTTGACTTGGGGTTTGCTGTGATTATACCAATCATATGAGGAGCAGCAAGTATTGGTGTGAGTTCTGCTGTAAATATTGATGCGTGATTTGGAAGTTCACCTCAGATGGGTGCTTCTTTTGACGCATAAACTCCTATGCCTGTAGCATAAATGGTTGGTTCATGCGAGTCATCAGTATAGATTTGAGAGTGATCTTTGCAAGTGGTTTTCAACTTCTGTTTGAAATCTGCTATAATTTTGTCAAAGTGTTTCTCTTTCTTATATTTGTTATTTTCTGTGTCTACAATTGCTTGTTGTATAGTCCAGGGTGGAGCATGAGGGTGCACATGCGGATAAGAGGCTTGAATGTCAACATCAGCCCCATTTGTTTGTTCCAAGTTCTGGATGCAGTTCAGAATGCTAGGTTGTGGAGTAGGTTTGCCTGTCTCATGTTTGTGTGTATGTATCTGTCTGACTGGATGATCTGCCGGAAGGCACTGTATCTTATAATAGTAACTTGCTGCTCTTTCTTTAATTATTAAGTCTGTTGGTTAAGGGTGCACACAGGGACACCTAAGACTACTTTTAGGGCTCTAGCCTTTACAGACTGGAGTTTATTTTTTGTTGAGCATTTAAATGGATTAGTAGAGGAGCTACATACATCAATCTCGACAGTACATGGGCTTGGTACAGGTTTAATAAAGATATTGGATTGATGTCTCTGCTATTACCTGTGGCTGCTCTCATTAGGTTTACTGCCTGCTTACTTGCCTTTGTTATATTCTCCACATACGGATTACAACTAGCATTATCGGTAAAGGTGACTCCCAGGAATTAAATCTGGTTACTGTAATTAATAGCTGTTTGATTTAATTTTAGCTTTGGATAATCTGTCTTTTGGTTTTGTTTTTTGAAGATTGACACTTGGGTTTTTGTAGCAGACAGTTAGAATCCATTGTATTTTAACCATCTGGATACCTGGTTAAGGTCTTCCCGGACTTTATCTAGTCCTAAGAATCTAGGTTTTGAGGAATCTTTAGTTTTGCGTTTTTCTATTTTACCAAGTAAGGTGGTGTCATCTGGAAATTGTTTAACTTTAACACACTTAGCACACTTTGGGAGGTCTGCAATCATTAGGTTAAATAGAAGGGGTACTCCCTTATCCAGTTACCTCACTGGAGGTTTTGTCTTCTACCCTAACTTTGATTTTTCTGTTTAGCGTAAATGATTCTAATAGTTTAATTAGTCTTTGGGGTTGCCCATTCTGGATCAGGCCATTGTGCCAAAGCCTGTGAGAGACTGAGCGAACGTGTCAGAGTATGAGAATCTTTTCCCTCGGTAGATTTCTCTAGTTATTCACATTATTTCATAGCGTCGTCACCCTCTGGTGTAGAAACCATTGACCTGGGGCAGTAAAGGTTTTGGTGACGATTGCTCAATTAAATCTACATTTTACGAGATCACCATAAAAGTTTATGTAATTCTGGAGAAGTCGAGTCCAATTAGGGTGCGGGCCCGTCGTGACATCGGCTATGTGGCCAAAACCATTGCAGTTAAGCACTGCCTTTCGGTCTGGTGAAACTGGACTACTTGATAAATTTTAAATCCTATTTTCACAGTCTGGCGGGGTCTCAGTGTCAAGGAATTCTATCAGTACTGTCTTACCGGGGATGATTCCCTCTTTCGTTTTATTACTGACTTTTAGTTCTTAGTTTGTCTGTAGGAAAGAGTTTGGGGATTCTAGAGATTCCTGTAGTGGAACGTTTCTAACTACGCCTTGCCCTTTTTTCAGATATTTCTTTGGTTTGTCACCCTGACCTGGTCTGTACCATGTGACTGCCACTGCCAAAAACATTTTTACTTCCTTTGCTATATTCTGTTGGGCTGCGTCTCTGCACCCTGCACCCTATGATTATTTTGTTTCCCTAGACTGCCTAACTTCTTCCACATTTCCGAAGATGGCTTTTATTTCTTTAATTAGCCTACCAGGGTTGCAGTTTAAAAAAAAATATTTTGTTGTCTTTTATTTTTGTTTCAATCACAACTGAATACCTCAACTGATTTTCTTTTGGGTATTGCTTCTTTTCAGTTCTAGGTTTAAACGTTTGTTCCCTTGTTTTCCTGGTTACAACTGGGAAACCGTCATCTGAGTCTGAGTCAGAGTGCAGGTCGTTATCCCTAACCGTCACCATTGTGTCAGCTCTGCGGCTGACGCTGGACTCGTACTGGTCGTCCGTCTCTGGTCCTCGTATGTCGTGGTTGTCGTTTGCTGTATGCTGGCTGAGCATCGTTGTTCCTTCGACGCCTAGCTCTGTCCTAACTGCTTTTAGTCTTGGGGGTCGATCCCCCATTTTTATGTTAGGAAGGCTTTCCTTTCCCCTGGTTAGATTAGACTTTTAAAGAGAGTGTACACTCAAACCTAACAACCCTTTAATGACAGGAAAACGTCATTATCCGAGGTAAATTTTCAGTATGACGTTTATTTATATATTAAAAGTGCACAAAAAGGTGCAAAAAGAACACGTATCTGGAAAACGTGACATCGGTTATGTCCCCTCCCATATGACGTCAATAGGGTATCTTCACTTCTGCTCTGTGAGAAACTGGGGGTGTTCGAGTAGAGAGATCAAAATGGGGAAAATTTGCGGGACAAACACCAGTAAAAAGACGATAAAATTTCAGTCACAAATCTTTACAGGAGCTTAAAAAGTGTCATTTTTTGCATACTGTGCATCAAATACTTATAAAAGTGCATTCTCTAAAACCTTTTATTTAGTCCTAAAACCGTAGCTTTTGATGGCTGTTCGTGGTTGTTCTTGGCTATTCGTGCATCTCGACAGACAAGGATACGATGACATTTCAAACACATACCTTCAAAAGCTAATATACATCTGTGACTTTTTCTGGTATATTATGCATCAGAAACTTATAAAAGTATATTTTGATAATAGCTTATCCGTTCTCGCACGTGCTATACTGGTTCAATTGTGGCTATTCCGTATTCGGGGTTTCGAAATGGAATGATACACGGCAGAGGAGCAGATCTGTAAAATGTACATACTCAAGTGTCGATTTTGGCATATTATGCATCAAATAATTCAGAAAGTGCATTCTGATGCTGAATATACCTTTAAAACCTTTTATTTAGACCTAAAACCATGATTTTCGTGGCTGTTCGGTATTTCGTATGAGCCTAGCAGACGATAACAGTACTGACACAAACCTGTAAAATGTACGAACTCGTGTCGATTTTTGGCATATTATACATAAAATAATTCAAAAAGTGCATTCTGATGTTCGATATACCTTTAAAACCTTTTATTTAGGCCTAAAATTATGGATTTCGGTGGCTGTTCGGTATTTCGTATACACGGCAGACGATCACTGTGCTGGCACCAATTTGTAAAATGTATGTACTCTACTCAAGTGTCGATTTTTGGCATATTATGCATCAAACAATTCAGAAAGTGCATTCTGATGCTTGATATACCTTTAGAACCTTTTACTTCGACCTAAAACCATGGATTTCGGTGGCTGTTCCTTACTGTTCGGTATTTCGTATACACGGCAGACGAGCATACGATAACAGTACTGACATAAATCTTTAAAATATACGTACACAAGTATCGACTTTTGTCATATTATACATCAAATAATTCAGAAAGTGCATTCTGATGCTTGATATACCTTTAAAACCTTTTATTTAGACCTTAAACCATGGATTTCGGTGGCTGTTCCAGTGTTCGGTATTACACGGCGGACGAGCAGACGATAACTGTACTGACACAAATATTTAAAATATACGTACTCAAGTGTCGATTTTTGGCATATTATACATCAGATAAGTCAGAACGTGCATTCTGATGCTTGATATACTTTTAAAACCTTTTGTTTAGACCTAAAACCATGGATTTCGGTGGCTGTGGCTGCTCGGTAGGGGAGACCGGGGCTAGTCCGCCCATTTTTAGCATTTTGTGCTATTCAGGGTTTATTTCTGGATGGAATTCTTTGCCGATTCTCATAACCATTCCTCAACTATTCCGTTAATGTGAGGTAGAAGGATTTGGGGAAAC
>SMGT01003606.1:46101-94762 GCA_004794575.1 Lanistes nyassanus | reverse complement strand
TGTGTGAGACTGAGCGAACGTGTCAGAGTATGAGAATCTTTTCCCTCGGTAGATTTCTCTAGTTGTTCACATTATTTCATAGCGTCGTCACCCTTTGGTGTAGAAACCATAGACCTGAGGCAGTAAAGGGCTCGGTGACGATTGCTCAATTAAATCTACTTTTACGAGATCACCATAAAAGTTTGTTCAGTAATTCTGGAGAAGTCGAGTCCAGTAAGCTAAGGTACGGCCCGCCACGTCACAGTCCAAATGTCAACAGGTTATAGTTGTTTACTCTGCAGTCAGGTTGATAAAGACGGTACTGCAATATCACACCTGAAAGTGGGCAGGTGCGTGGGGGAGAAGAGAGGGAGAGAAAGAGGAATTAGAGCAACGAACCGTGTGTTGTTGTCTGTCAACCGTGAGCTCCATCGAGTGCGATTTAGGAACAAATATACCGTTAGTTTTACCTGCGTCCTTTCTGTGTTGCAGACGTGTGGACCGCAACGAACTGACGTCAATCCCAGACATGCTCTTCGCCAAGATGGACAAGCTGGAGAGGCTGTGAGTCACTGACGTCGAATAAGCTTTTTGAGTTACTGACGTCAGATGACCCTTTTTGTGTTTTAGTTGTAGCTAGTGGCGGGGTTCTTATTGGGAGTGCTGTGGTCCTTGCTGTTTTGTGTTGCATTGCTGCATCCGTGTGTGTGTGTGTGTGTGCGCGCTTGCTTGCTTGCTTGCGTATGCATCTCTACTCCAGACCCGAACTCCAGACAACGACGTGCAACAAATGCACAACCACTCAAAGCTTGACGCAACCAGCTGTCACAATAGCAGAGGGTCAAACCCGCAACCCACCACGCTGCCCACAGATACGGCCGGTTGAGGTGTTGTTTGATAGATTTAAGGCCTTTTTTAACCGGAAAATGTGGATTTTAGTCACACGTCGCCATTTGCATCTGACCTACACCTTTAAGCGTGGAAAGGAAATCCGAGTGTCCATGCCTCGAAGCCCTGGACGCCATACCACTACTCAAGCTTAATTTTCAATCAAGTTTGATCCACCTTCCTGATTAATTCTGGTATTGCAAGATGAACTAGATTAGGTTGGGCGTATCGGGCCGAACAAGTCGTCTGACGGCAGTCATATAGAGCCAATCTAACTGCGTGCATCAATGACGTCATCTAAATGCGAAGAAGGATTTGTTCTCCCTCGACGAACTTTTCTCCCAGATTTTAGCGAAAACATGCGTCTGTAAGCAATATTTGACGCCATTAGATGGAAATTGAATCGTGAATTGTGAAATGGCTGGACTAGTTTTTTATTGAGTGCTTTCGTTCGGCACGATCGAGCGGTGTGCGGCGAGCTTAATGTAGCTGATGAAGAGACTACACAAGGCAGGGAATCTCGACTGGATAAAGGCAACCTCTCAGATCTTAAGGTCAAGAGGTTTTCAGGAAACGCAAGGAAAGGGGTCGGTGTACGTGGGGAGGTTGAGGGGGAAGGAACAGCCCGGAAGGAGAGTAAACGCTGCCGAACAGAAGGCAACTTCTGCGAGAACCTGGGAAACACTCGGAGTAAGTTACTGTGTTTGTAGTGAACGTGTAGCCGCAGGATTTGTTATGCTGCTCTCCCTTGGCTAGGCTAGGTGGACATGAAAACAGAAATGAACCGACCTGCTGTGGCAAAACTTTCTTTCCCAATTCGATCAAGGGAATTTCACATCACAGCTCCTACTCCAATGACACCAAGCCGAAAATCTTTGCCTGCATAGAAAAAATTTGATCAAGTTGGAATGCAATGAATTGACAGTCTTCGTGCAGAGTTTAAAAAATCTTAGCCCCAGTGTTTGCGTTGTAAGTCATGTCAGCCTGTAGTTTTTATCGTTCTGTGGAGAAACGTGGGTCAAATAAAAACAGAATTGCTCCTTTTAGAACTCTCTTTGAGATCTTACCAACGAGATTCCAGTTTTGGACGAGACTCTTTTCACCTACTCGTGGCTTTTTTTTCAATTGTTTCCTCCCCCAGTACCTCCCGTCTTCTCGGTATCGCTTCCTTCTATTTTTTTACTCTTTTTTCTCCTCAGCTGAGTTATTTTGTATATTTCATCTACCACCCCTTCTACCCTCATTTCCCCTGGAAGAGCACCATATCTGACTTGCATTTTCGCTAATACTTCACGGAAAGGCTGTATTACACATTCAGCATAGAGCTCTTGACAAGTCTGAATTGTGAATTTGCCCTCCAAGGTTTCACTAGGACCGGAACGCTGAATGTGCTGCTTAAAAAAAAATCTGCATACAGTTGAATGACCTAGTCTGTGCGTCCTCATGGCCAAGGACTCCCTTTCCATTGCAAGGCATGCTGGGAGTGGGGAACACCCTTGTTTACAGATGCTCACGAGTTTATCGGACCAGCCATTTGTGCTCACTATACGGAGCGGAACTGTGGCACCTGGTCCGAGGCGAGCGGGCGGACAGGTTCAAAGCCACGAGAGCTACTGTAATTGATGTTCCGTTTGTCGGCTAGGACCGGTTACCTGGCCACGTTTGCTCGCCTCTTCTTCGCATCCGTCCTTCCCAGCAAGGCGCTCGGCAAATGTATTGTCCGGGAGTCTCACTCTCCCCGAGGTTTATCTTTCCATCCGCTCCTCCTTTCATTCAAATCCTGAACGCAGTGCGAGTTAACATTTCATGACCACAGGTGTGTAACACGAAGACATTTTTAACCTGAGCACGATATATAGTGGGTTTAAGTTGATCATGACTATTTAAAAATACACAGTTTTACTGTTTCATGAGCTTGTAGATTTCGTGGTTTGAACTGTCCCCATCCTTAAAACGAATCTGGGTCAGATTCCGTCTCGCGCGCGTATGTACACGTGTTGACGCGCCAGTCAGATCCGACACATCCCTTATTCCCTGTGTGTGTGTGTGTGCGCGCGCGCGCGAAAACAAAAGTATGTCAATACCCTTTTGTGAGTAACTTTGTGTGAGATATGCGTAAGTGCGGTGTCTGGAATAGAAAAGCGGTGTCACAAAGAATGAAATGGTCATACAAAAAGATGGACGGGAGGACTGAAAGCGAAAACGGAAGATCTGGGTGAACTGACTTCCCCAGCAGCCGCAAAAAGCAGCATTGCGCCCCGTGCCGTAAATGGGGCAACAGGGAGCTCGCTTGGAGTAACCTGCGTAAATCACCGTGTCGTGCCAAGGGGCTGGTGTGGCGCGCTTAGCATGTCTTGGCTTTCCCGGGGTTTGTTAAAATGTTATTCGAACGCCCTATGCTGCTTTCGTCTTTCACGTTAATATTCATGAGATCCATAAACGTTTCTTTGCGTCACGCTCAAGGTGCAGTCTGTCGGGAAGGGAGAGAAGGAGCGGAGGGGGGGGGGGGGAAGTGGGCTGCGTTTTGTTGCTGGTCAAGACGACACCGGCATTGTCTTGTTCGGGTCGCGCGAGTGGGTTTTGATGGAGGTGCAACTGAAGATGGGAGCAATTTTGAGCAGTGTGCAGTAAAGGGTGTAGATTCTGGGAGGAAAACATTTTCTAGCTCAGACCCATATGCACCCGAAGCTACAAAGGATAAGTCAAGGAACCAGGAGTGGCTTGCATGAGCGTTGTTATCTCCTGTTCATTCGTAAAGATGCTTGTAACACACACAGGGCGAATGGGCCTTACGACAACACTTATAATTGACAGAGCCAGCCCAGGGCTATGTTGCACGAGCGTTCGTATGTAGCGATCCGGTATAAAGAGCGGCCATTTCGGGTTTATCTTTACGTATGGGCAGGGGATAAGAACGGCTGTGCAACACCTTCCAGGTGCAAGACAAGCCGCTAGCGATTTGACGTCATCAGTGCCTGTTAGCTCAAGCAATCTTGATGTAGCGGACTGCGTCGGGTTACCCACCAGCCAGACCTCCAGCGGCTGACGTGACGCTGCCCCCTCTCTACCCACCCACACCGTGCCTGTTAAAGATGCAGATTATTAATTAAGTTCGGGAGATTTTTCAAACTCTGCTATTCCGTACTGCATCTCGGAAACCTTATTTACTGCTCAGCAGCGGACCTTTGAAACCGTATACACTCACCACACCACCTCATTTGAAGCACCCCACATACTGTGTGAAGCCGTGCATTTGTCGACCTTCGAGTCAGGCTTCGTGCTAGAACCCCGGGCGCCATCTTCCATACCCGAGGCGTGGGCTGAAAGCACTAGGTGGCGCATCGGTCAGATCGGAACGCGATAGGGGCGAGCAAGCCGCATGAAAATGGCGAAGAGGTGTTTCTCGTAAACATTCAACCGCGGAGCAACAGGCGTTCGCTTCGGGATAACCCATCAACATTTGATCATGCGAAGAACGCCCTGCAGAGTGAACAGTTGTCACTCTCATCACGTGCATGAACCTTCCTTTTGCCCTTTTTTCATGCGCTGCCACATCTACCCTTTAAAAGTTTAAAACTAGTTTATATGAGAGAAGTCTTGTGTGACCAGACTCTGTCCTGATTAATCCTCGTCCAGACTAGAAATAGGGGAAAATGTTTTTCACGCGCTTCCCAAATTCGTAACCTAGCAATTTATATGAGCTAAAGCTTTCTGACCACGTCTTTGAAGTCTTTACCATTATCAGACTAGCAACAGGAACGTGACGAGGTACACACGATAAAAGCCAATCACTGTTATTCGCTAAGGAGGTTCCCGCAATAATGCGTGGTACAGTTATCCTGCCTTTGAGGTGCTAGAAATGGGGAATTTCCGGCAGTGGAAAAAAGTGCCCATTGGTTGGACTGTTCACATGCCTGATCACATGACAACCGTATTTGGAAATCGGAAACGCTAAGCCTGAAAGGCCTACTTCCGACGATCAATTTTTCAAATCTGATATAAACGAAATGCTTTTTTTCATTTTTCCCCCTAAAATTTCCTCAGAAAGCTGAACCCTTGTTTCTGAAAAATAATAAAAAGAGATTTACATAACAAAGAAACAAAAACGAGCAAACGAACAAACTTCTTCCAAGCCTTCCGATTTAAGCAAAAAGACTTTCATCTACTGAGTACATACTTGATGGCTGGTGAACTTTTCTACAAAATTCAAATGAAATTGTGACAGTAGATGAAAATAAGGCACTTCTTTATGATTTTCGCGCACTGCAGTAGCGTCTAGCTCCTGCGAAACGCATTAAACACTCCTAACGCTCCACTCTCCGACCAGCTCGCATTTAGGGGCCGTCAGCAGGGGACTGCCAAGCGAGCGTCAACCCCCGTCATAAAAATTTTGCGCCTGCTGAAAACATAAGGGCAGACAGACCACCCAAGAAATTGAGGCGTTTTATTGCTTGTTCAGGCAACATTGCTTTGCTCTGTCTGATACTTGTTTGATTGGAAAGATACACAACCAGGTACTTGGCTGAGCCGGACTGTAACCTGCGAGGGTGCGCGTATAAACTATCATAAACTGCGCGCCTACGAGACCAGAGTTCCACCGAGGCTGAGTGGAGGGATAAGTTTAACGCTCAGATGTATTTTCCCCTCGTGCTGCCAGGTTGTGATGGATTTTGCAGCCACTTGCACTGAATGCTAATTCTGCGGCTTGCCAGTCTCTACAACAATGGTCCTTTAATTCTGAGGTGGGAACGCTGAAGGCGAATCTGATGGCGATGGGTTCCATATCGTCGTTCCGTTAAGAAAACAAAGGGGGCTGGCGCACTTTTTAAAACGACAATGAAGCTGAAAAGGGCCAGGTAGCATCTCAATAAGTTTAGGCAAGGATTGTGTTTGAGAAGGATCGAAAGGAAAGGAAGTTGACTGCATGCTTCTGTAACTGTTTCCCTCCAATCTCGCCTTGTTCAAGCCAGCCCCACACAGTTTCACTAAAATCAAGACGTTGATTAGTCAAAAATGAGTAAGGACATTCGTAACAAACATTTGATTTCATATTCCAATTTTGCATCATCCGCAGGTGGCAATGGGAAAAAATGTAAAGGAAGTCTTTGCCTGGAAAGAAAGATCTGACCAAACGATTGAAGAAGATGGACGGTACGACTTGTTTGAACGATGTGAACCGGGCCTTACGTTTGCACAAGACTCAGTCGTTACATATTCAGAATAACTGACAGACTTTGCCGTGCTCAAATCTATGCGTGATGGCCTGATTTGTTCCATTCGTTGGTGCGCCTGTTCCTCGTCTGTCTGTAGGTCGGTCGGTCTGCTTCTTAAGCAGTCGGTTGCTTCATTCAACCTCCACCCAGTTGCATTGTCACGGCGTGAACCTTCCATGAAAGCTACGGATTGATTTTGGGTTTCTATGGCAGCCTGACTCACACCTTTACTCACGCCGTTTCCTGCTTGTGACTCACTGTCTTGACGACGGTTTCCATTAGAGCCCGTGGTCACGGACGTGATTTCAGTCCCCGTGAAGCAGCACACCGCTCTGCTCCCCGCCTGGAGATTTCTATCTTCACGGCGATGTCCGTGGAAAGAAAATGGGGACTGGGGAATTGAATGGCGCCCAGCAACAGATGAGCCCTTGAGAAATTACCTCCCTGCCTTTGAAAATTGTTTTCTTGTCGTCTGCTTGCCTCATTCTCTCCTCCAATTTCTCCGATTCTCTGCCGTCGTTTCCATAGAAAGTTCACAGCAGTGGGGTCCCATCCCCACTCCTTTAACCTACAGCTGGAAAAAGTATGGTCATTCATTTCAGCGTCGGTAGTTCGGGGTTTCTCACAGGTCAGCAAGAATGCTGAAGGTCGTATATTCTAGCCGGCGTGGAAGTGAAGAGAAGGGAGGGCAGGGGTACATTATCCGACTCTGGACGTGCATTTACAGACATCTTTCTTTTAGCCTCACGTGATCTCCTTCGCCGACTCACTCATTCACTCACCCACGCGCTTGCTCGCTCGCTCACTCACTCACTCACTCACTCACTCACTCATCCACCATCCACCCACCTACTTGTTTCTGTAAGTTTGAATTCGTACCATACGCTGCATGAATGAACGCCCCAGAAGCCAGGGAACGCTACCCTGCTGGAACTGTCTACGAGAGAGAGAGAGAGCAGAAACAGCAGGAGTACATCGAGTCATTTATTATGCGAAGTATGCGCTGTTCTGCGAATTTTCTTACGCTTAAAATTGTTAGCGGGGTGCGGAGGGGAGGGGGACATGTCGATGAAAGCCTCTGACAAATATATCTATTTCACAGGGACTCTTTTTCTGTCGGGGTGGGGGTGTGATAGTGTAAAATATATTCGTCTGCTGTTGTGTTGCCAGAGAATGGATGAGCATTCAATACTTCCTCGGTAATCTCTGTGTTTGTTTTGTTGATTTAATAGTATTTGGCTCACGCTGTTCAATAACAATGCATTGTTTTGCTGTGGCGTGGCTGGCTGGCTGCGTGTTTCTGCACGAACATCAAAGAAAACGACGACAGACAAGAAAGTTGGTTAGATGACGTTTGTCATTAAGACAGCAAGAATTGTGGTTCGTAGGTTCAGATCTCGTCTCAGACGCATTTTTTTCTGTGACTGTGGCATCTGTAGCAGGGTTGGATGGTTGCCGATAAATAGCTGACTCAAAACTAGAAACAAACATCCTACTTGATTAGCTTGTGCCAACCCCCCCCCCCCCCTCTTTCAATGGTACCCGGAGACCCCCCGCCTCTCGTTCAGTTTGGTCCTTTTGTGAAATAACTCCCTCCACGCACACGTTAACTCCGTCATGGATACAGCTTAACTCCTCCGGTTACACTCCGGGTCAGCTTTCCGCCTGTCTGGAATGTAACTGAAGTGAAAATCTTAAACGACGTCGAGCAGTTTCCACAGTTAAACGCCTCGCTCCGACACCCGTTTGCTCCCAGTCGCAGCTAGTCAGAAGTAGCTGGCTGTGCTTTGTACCCAGGGTTAATCTGCTTTGTGCAGACGTTGTCAGACACGTTTCTGCTACAGTTCACTCAATTTCACAATTTTCCTCCCCCCACAACTCGCTTTTCGCGTCGTTGCCTCCCTAAGAAGGAGGAAAAAACTCGTTTTGTGCGCGGAATACAAATATTGACTTCATTCCGAGCAGGTGGGTGTCCCTTGGGAACAAGCGAGCGCCAGCGGGAGGTACATCCACCCAGTGTGAAGTCCTCTGGCATGTTTTGATACCCGATCCGCCCCAGGTATTCAGGGGACTCGGCGCAGTGCTTCCAGCGTCCTGTGACTGCCCGCCAGCGCGGACATGGGCCTCTGCTGCCTGCCTTTGTGTGTGGCACGGCTCGGGCGTTCGGCAGACGCCAGTCAACTGAGGATGGAGTCATCTTGCGCGGCTGAGGGCTGGGCGGCTGCATTCACCTGAGGTGGCGTTATGCTAAGGGGAGATAACGTTTGTTCAGTGACGACTCCGCCACAATCCCCATGCGACGGATGACTGAAATGGCTGGTAGCAACACACACCGACACACCTCGGTAGTACCACAGAATTGGGAGCTGAGCATACTGTCACGCCAAAGATAGATCCCTCCAAACCTGCAATTGAAATATCAATGTGTGGAGAGCTCGTCATTTACGCAGGCGGCAGGTGTAGGAGTTAGGTCGAGGGGAAGCGGGTGGCCGAGTGGTTAGATTGCTGGCCTCCGACGGATTTGCTCGAGAAGCGCTGGTTCGTCACTCGCGTCGCACCTCTCTCTCTCCTTCTCTCTCGATGATGGCCTACAGAAAAGTGGGCGTCTCATACACCCGAATCGTTGATCCAGGCTTGTGAGTGAGGACATTGCGAGCGGAACGTAGCAGTGTAGGATGTCACATCTCTCTTGCTCTATTCCTTCTGCCTCAACAGCTCCTTTCGTTTCTCATTCCGAGAGAGGGTTGTCGAGATTCTTACCATAGACGTTTCTGAAAATCTCCGTTTAGCAGCCAGCTGTCCACCAATAAGACAGGGACGATTGACACCCGAACGAGGTTTGGAATCTCATTGCAATCGAGGGAATGGGTGGGGGTGCAAGAAGGGAAGTGGGAGAGAGCTTTGCGTGTGTACTGGAAACGTTTGGAGGGTAAAGAGGGGTGAGTGTATAGCGATTTGTTCCCAACGCCCATTCCCCAACTTACGCACAAACCTGATATACATGGAGGACTGTGATCGAGTTATCCTACCTGTAGCAGAGGCTACAATGTGCTTGTCACATATGTATTACGGGAGAGAGAGAGAGAGAGCACGCACGCACGCACGCACGCACGCAGGGAGAAGTAGAATGATGATGGTTTAGGTGTCCCCTTGTGAGGAATGCAGCAGCCCAGCATTAGGATCCCGTGACGAGAGTGTCAAAGACACGTGGTAATTCCTGGAGAAACCGTCCAGGTGTATCAGTAAACATGCTGTGCGATTTCTCTCACCCGTAGGCAAAACCATAGAAGCAAACAAATGTGCCTCGCTATGCGAGCTGCAGATGCTACCTACAGCGGTACATGTCTCGGGGAATTGGGACTAATGATGCGAAGGGGCTGCTGCTTACACAGGGCTCATTACTCCACTCACCAAATGAAGCACAGTACCGAGAGTCAGAAACTGTGGTACCTTTGTATATTTTTGTTACTTCTGCCCAGAGCGGTCTTCTTTAAGTTTCACTAACCCTATTGCACCAGGGTATCGTCGTTTACACAAAGCCCATTATGCATTTCGGTAAACAAACCACCGCACGAATGGTTTCTACTTTTTGACTTCTTGCCAGCAGACTCTGGATTTTCTTTCAATAATGGTATGGCACAAAAGCGACGATGATTAGCCAGGAATCATTACGAACTACAGTAAGCAAACCATTGTGTTCTGATTTTCCGATTTTCTTCTCACTCCCAGCAACTTCTGGTTTTTATTTTGATAATCGTGTGCCACGAGAAGATATGTTTATGTAGGACTCATTACCCACTCAGTAAATAAACTAGAGTGGTCATGGACGTGTGAGGTTTCATCGCATTTTATTTTACTTGGTGCCAACAACTTCTGTTACTCATTTCCTTAATCGTATGGGACTAGAGGTGTTTGTGTAGAGATCATTACCCACTTCAGTAAATAAAGGCAAATGCTAAGAGTTCGTCGTGTGTCATTTCATTTCCTTTAACTTAGTGCCAGAAACTTCTGGCTTTCAGGACATAGTCATCGGGCACGAGAGGCTAGTTGTTTATGTAGGGCTCATTACCCGCGTCAGTAAACAAAAATACGGCGCTGACAGCCTGTAATGCGTCAGTGTTTTCTCTGACTGTTTTCCAGCAGACCTCCTCGGTGGTCTAACAGTTAAGGCGTCCACTTTCCAGGCGGGAGGTCGGTGGGTCGCACCCCGGCCGAGTCATACCTATGACTTTTAAAACTTGGTAATCTAGTACCCGGCCTGCCAGACGCCTGGCACTACAGGGAACAGTAGTAGGACTGGTTGGCCCGGTGTCAGTATAATGTGACTGGGTGGGACTGAGGCCTGTGTTGCGACAGCAGTCCCACTTGTGGCAGCGCGTAAACTTCGTCTAAGGAACACTATCCTGAAATGCCTTGCCATTACTGTTTCTTTACAAATTTTGTTGAGGCAAGTGGATGTATATTACCTCAATGGCTCATTGGTGTGACTATAGCTCTTCTGAAGGTTTCTTTTGGTGTGTGTGGTTTTTGCTTTATTTGTTTATTGTGAAGTCGGCGTTTTTTCCTTTTCGTCTATGACGTCACGTACTGTTGATTTATCGAGAGCTGATTAACAAAAGCTTCTTTGTTCTTTCGTACGGGGGCAGCAGGGCGCCATGAGACTAGGAAAAGGCCTTGAACTTGTAGCAGAGCTTACGCCGCCACTGCTGACTAGGTGTCGCTGTGGCTTCTTGGTGTTAGCGGTTGGGGGTCAGCGTCTCTGATGGCGACCGCTGTTTCAGTGTTTGCCTTGACCGCTCGATGGGCGTGGCTGCTGGTTGCCCTTACCTATGGTTTACCACACGTTTTCTAATCAACCGTTATAGGACACAATCCTTGCAGACCAAGGGTCCCAAGAAAAACCGTTGCTGTACCAAACCGTGTTGGCCCCCGGCAAGGGGCGGGGGTTGAGAGGAAGAGGGAGAAGAGCAGACTGTGTGCGGCATTGTTATGACCGCCTGACGGCAGCTGTTGCCAGGTTGTGTCCCAACTTTAACGTGCTTCTGTCTTTTGTTGTGAAAACAACTGTAGAATCGTGTTTGCCAGGCTATCTTGTCTCTGACTGCAGTGTCAAAACAGGCGTTAGCATTCAACTCATATGCTGGTCGTAGAGACTGGCAGGGGCTTTAGGGATTAAGTGTTCTGATACCTTTTGACAGATTTGTTTACAATGGCTGCTGAGGGAAGTGTTTAACGCCACCAGCTCCTTTCAGATCTTTAGTTCCTGTGGCTCTTTTTGTCTGTTGAAGGGCTACTTACACGATGTAGTGCTCTCAGCGATTGAATGGTTGCAGGCTCGAAGGTCATTGTATTTTGGGGTTTTGTTTTAATTGAGACATCACAGCGCAACTTCTTAATTATAGCTACAGTGAACCAAAACAAGCCAAAGCGATGATACACCAGTGGTAAAGGCACTGGCGTTTTACGATTGAATTTTTCAGATTCGATCTCCGTGGTAACTTTCGGGGGGATTTTTCGGGTTGGGATTAGGGGTACAGTTAGGTTTTAGTATTAGATAGGGGCTTCTGTTTGCATGCATAAGTTGAAGTCTTTGTTTTCGGGTCAAACAGGATGATCACAGTCTGCTTCCAAGTCGGTTGACCTAGGTTCATTCCAATTTGGGACTCGTCTAGGAGTGAATGTAGGAAAAAAGTGTCGCAGCCGGTCTGGTAGATATAACGGATAAATGTTCTCACAACACAGGTTTCTTAGTTTTAAACACAACTCGTGGGCTGCTTAAGCACGTAATAGTTAGGTGCTTACCCAACACAATGAAACAAACGTCAGGGGGGAAATAGATTTCACAAGATCAGGCGAGAGATTTATTTTTCTTTTTTTTCCCCTTTAAACACTATCTGCTGAGCATCATCACTGCCTACTCAGGACCAGAAGGAAGCTTTTGCTTTTCTCGCTTATGGACTCGTTAAATGCAACCTTGCGATCAATTAAATGGATGCATTTTCTCTTGCGGCTTAGCTCCTGGCACGGACAGGTTTTTCAGGGCTGGGACGGGCTTAGCCGGGAATGTGCTCGAGGTAGGTGTGGGTTCAGGTGAGCGAAGCGCGAAGAGGACACCTCGCCTTTATAAGAATAAACAGTAACCAGAAATAAACGCGAGATCAAGGCGGGTAGCATATTACTCACCAGACCCTACACTTACGGGATTAGGGCCCCTTGCCACTCTGCAGTCACTGGGATGACGTTGATGTACCGTTTTCCTTTTTTTTTGCCTGTTTGTTTGCTCCTCGAGTGGAAGATGTGAGCGTCCTAAACGCTTCCTAACAGCAGCAGTATTCATCGGTCACTGCCCTTTCTTTTTGTCTGCAGGAAAGGCCAAGAGTTACTTTGCGAATGTGGCATCAAATTTCGCTTTGGAAAAAAAGTTAACGTAGGGAGAACTTAAAAGTCCCATCGTACAAGCATGTCCTTGGCGAAGGGGCTGAATCTGTAAGTCGATAGTCTGAAATTGTCGCCGACTATCCGCCGACGTCATTTAGCACTCTCGAGGTGGCGTTATGGTTTCAGTCGGTAAGCTTCACAAATCCTCTGCATGGTCCCAATCTTAAAGTGGTTTTTGAAGATGTCGTTGAGATCAGGAGATGAGAAGGACAAAGACATGAATATTATGAGGAGAAAGAAGCCTAACATTAGTTCCCCCTCTCATAGTTCACGACAGACTTCGTAATCATAAGATATTATTTTAAAAACAAATTTCCACATCTCTTGTGCAGCCTGGTACAGAAAGATTGTTCGATATATGAAGAGGCGGCTACTGATAACCCCTCCTTTTGTCGCTGATCGCATCTAGCGACCGAGCATGCACGTTGTCGACCTTAAAGATCTCTTTCATCTGAGCTAACAACGTGATAAAGACTGCATCACGCCCCGTCCTACCCTCATAATAAAGATAGCGTCCCCTGACAGTCGTGGTCGTCATTCGCCTTATGGCTGAGCGCCGTCTAAACAGACAATAGTTTGCGAGCCTCGACTTTTTTCAGTCTTCTTGAGTATCAGCCATTAAAGGCCAATCTTTCCAGTGATTTAGAGGACTCCCCATAGCTTCCTCAGCAGAGGAACTGTTCATTCGATACGAAAAAATAGACAGGGATTAAAGTAATGGTGGACAGTAAGCTTCGCAGGCTAAATCAAAAGGCCGGAAGAAAACGCGAATAAAAGGGGACTCCCAGAAACGTCCATGGAAATACATAACTTGTGAAATTAATAGTTCTTCCAAACAAAGCGACATCGACACGGTGTCTTGGACTGGGATGGGTGATCGTTTGGCGTGTGTAAAAATGTTATTTCTGTTTCATGAACCGACAGCTAAAGTTCTGACGTGATGCATGGGCGCGTTTGTTCAAAGAGCTTTTCGGATAGGCAAACCGTTGACGATGGTTACCAACATATACATCTGTGTTGTAATCACCCCATGTTTCTGTTTAGTGAGTCGGGTTTAAAATTTTTTAAAAAATGAATTGCAAGTATAAAGAGGTTCTGGCTTTGAAGTAAGGAGATAGCGTTTATGTCGATGGGAACTGCGTGGGTCTCACAAGAATAAAATTGAAGAGATGATGGATAAAAGTCGCAAAAAGAAGAAAGAGCGGAACATAAAGGCAATAAAGGGAGGGTAAACAAAGACAGGGGGATGGAGGAAGCGGGCAGAGGCAAGAAAGGATGTGGATGGCAATATGGTCGACAGAAATGGTGCTTTTAAGTCAGTTTTCGTTGTTTGAACGTGTGATCGAACTGTTGACTGTGCGCTGAAAGCTGAGTACACATATTGCTGGTCTCTGTTGCAGGGACCTCAGCTACAACAAGCTGCAGTACATTGGGCGGAAGACGCTGAAGAGCTCGGAACAGCTTAAAAATGTGTATGTCACCACGAGTTTTGACTTTGTTTCCAGAGCTTTCTTGAAACTTTTGATGGGCTGTTTGTTTCGTAAATTAATCTGCCACAGCATGATCTCGCTGTGTTTGGGGGCACGAGGCTCATACTTGTGTTCGTTTGTACTGTAAAATCCCCATCATGCAGGAGCCTGTCAGTTGGGCGCTTGCTAGCCATTTAGATGTTGGTCTATTTCAGGGTGTAGCGAGCAGCCACTCTGGTGAACGCAGTTCATTGATTCTGTACGCCTTATTACACAGTTGTATTGCACAGAAAATGTTTTCATATTAATCATAAATTCAGCGAATGTGCTTGCATACATGCTTGTACTTAATCGACTGGATGTCCAATCTTTTCACACAAATCCTAAATGTAGGGAAAATGCTCACATACATGCATACCTTAAACTTGTGTGACTGGATGTCAGGAGTCCGAAGGGCAACTTTTCGAAAACCTGTTGGCTAGATTTGTCTAAGTTAAAGAGGCCAAGATGTGGTTCTTGAAACTTGTGTCTGTGAGCCCACAAGCTAGAGGTGAATAAGCAAACCCGCCAGTCCTTTCTCCCTATTGTTTTGTGGGAACGCTCACAATCGCATGATGGCGCCTTGACTACCTGCCATGTTAATATCAAGTTTCAAGAGTTCACTCAACGGATTCTGGTCTGTCTGAAATAAATTTTGTGTCTGTATTTGTAACTGGAAGACCGACAACAGTCCCTGTGTTGAAATGAATTAGCGTATGTTGGTCACACGAGGGACCCACGCTCATTGATGCTGTTTGTTTTGTTATATTTTGTTTTCCTACAATTCATTCTAAACTCGAAGCTTTGCTTCCATTTATCTGCCACTCTGCACGTAGAGGAAAAGACTGGGTCTGGTTGCATGGGCGTTCTTATCATTTGTCCATACGTAAAGGCAAGCGCAAAATTCACGTTGCGAACAGGAATTACGACCGCTTTGATGATTCAAAGCGCATCTATAACGCCCAGTGTTTCCAGACCCAAGAGCCTGTTCTCCAGTGCAAGGGAAGTAGCACTGATGGCGACACTGGCAGATGGACTAAAACTGTTGTTTATGGTCCGGGAAGTGTGAGTTCCTCGAGAAACAAAGAAAACGGAACGCGGCACAAGTAACAAATGTTTGCACTTAATATACTCAAAGTGATTGGCAGCTAGTGCCTCGGACTACTTGCTCACGTACGCTGAGTAGAGCCGGCAGGTAACTGGGAGTTGGCAGCGAAGAGGCGAAAATCCCTGTGCGTCACTAGCTTAACATACTATTCAGAAAACGCTTTTTTTTTATTTACTTTTATTCATTTATAAACTAGAGTTGTGTATGCAGAGGCTTTTCGCTGTGTGTCCAGAAATGTGTAATTAGGAATAGATGAGAGTGAACTAGGAAGAGAAAGAGAGAAACAAAGAAAGACAGTTGAGCTGCCTAACAGTTAAGTAAATGAAGTGTCTTTTTTAGACCTCTGTTTTCTGAAGAGGGGGTGACCAGCTTGAAATTTGGAGAATAATACCAAACTCAATAAACTAATTATGATGTCGCCAATAATGGTCGAATGTTGAAGAAAGTATGGCGTTGAGAACAGCTGGATTGTGCTGTTGTTGACCAAGGCACGGACATTAAGAGTGACAGTGACAGAGTGACAGTGTAGGGATGACAGTGTAGGGGTGCTCATTTTGTTTAACATTGTCTTGTTTCTGCAGGCAGCTAGATCACAACCAGATTGCGTGCATTTCAGAGGAAGCCATCAGGTGGTTGAAGAGAATGGAAATTCTGTGAGTATAAGCTTAACACGTTATAAGCGGCTTTAGCATTTATTACCTGCTAAATAGAGGATGTTCAAGTTGCTGCAGAACGCGAGAACGTATTCAAGCCATCATCGGCTTTTTGTGTCTTGTTATATCGCGTTAGACAGCTGCATAAATGTGTATTGAAATTATTTTGTCGTGCAACTGCCTTTCTGTTGTTGAACACCGAAATAGTTTACAAATTTGTAATCTTGTTTGTTTCTTTAATTTTTATACTGCTGCCCCATCCACACCATCCCCGTCAACTCACTTTTTTGTTGTTTGTATTCTCCCTAAAAACATTCGCACACATGCAGAGCAGGATTTATTAAAATTTGGCATTTACACAGACGTACTCCATTCTGACGAGACATGGCAAAGAGCAGAATAGCCTATAGCCTTAGGCGACCAATCATCTTGCAGCTAGCCGTAGCGGCTGTTGTCTCACCCCCTGCTCTACACACACGTCCTACCCCGCTGTCCTAATCTCTTCTGCTTACGTCGTAAGCCAGAAAGACCCCGCGGCTTTACGTATCTAGTTGGCCAATCAAGTTCAGGTAAGCACCTTGAGTGTCGATTACACGCCGCGCGGTCTTGTCAGTCGATCAGGCGAGACGCCAAGTCTAGCTATAGAATACGAGGGATGGAGAGAGCGGAAAGGAGAGAGGGATGGAGAGAGAAAAGGATGTGAATAGTGGGGGTGTGGAGAAGAGAGTAAAACAGATGAGGGAGGTGGTTGGTGGAGCACAGCCGACATGAAGTAATATCACGCAACGGTTTCTACTATCATGTCTGTGTGTTTTCCGGAGCTACAAACAGGCAGCTCAAGGTGAAAGATATCTACTGTACTTGTCTTTTTAGAAACGTGAGAGGATGTTGGTGTGTGCTGCACTGAGTGGAAATATGGCTGCAAGGGTGGTTAGAAAGTGCGCGCGTTTAGCAGAAACGGTTTGTAGGATCGGAATGAGCTTAAGTTAGTGTAGCATCTTTATACATCCGCTTCACTCTGCAAAGTGATGGCATGTAGGGATTCCTCAGTCGTTCATTTCTCGTTCGTTCGTTCGATCGATCGATCGAATCGTTCAATTATTTGTGCCATTTAAAAGATCCTCTTGCTTTGTAAGAAAATCCTCTTGTTTTGAGCATATACGTGGATTATTTTTAGGCATCACATAATTTCGTCAAGTTTATTAACCTTTTGGACTTTGCAAGTTAAGAACCGTGACCTCATTTCACACAGGTCACAGTTCAGTTCAATCGGCTGTGGCAAGGTTATCGTGTAAACTCAGATGTATTCACCGAACCACATTTTTACGGGCTTGAGATGGACTGCGCATGCCAAAAACCACCTTCCGTCAGTTCTGACTCCAAGAAAGAGTAGGGGCGGGGGGGGGGGGAGGACGAGAGAGAAAGAGAGACGTTACCAGACGCTTGCAGTATTTGCCGTGTTCTGAGAGTAGCCTCCCATGTGTTCTTCGTGATACGTTCTTGGGAAACACAAAAGAAAACCCCAGACGCGGGAAATGTCGATTGATCAAAATGATATGGCAGACCCAGACACCTACTTGGAATCATCCGTCCAGCGGAAGATCAAAGACTGCTGCTCGTGCAAAAGCGCAGATCCGAGAAGCAGGTGAGGATACCGCAAAACACGTCAGGCTTGTGCAGGAAGCTTGGTCCAATCAGCTCCCGGGCCTGGAGCAGTGTTCCAGACTCTCCGCCAGCTCTTGTCAAAGCAGAATGTATGGTATGGCAGTGCCTGCTTCGTCCTTGTGACTCAAAGGTCAGCTAGCCTCGCGAGATCTGGGTGTGGTTCAAAGCCACTATGTCGTGCAGGAAGACCCTTCTGTGGGAATATATGCATTCGTCAGTGGCTAATGGCTGTCGCACACTAGCGTCAAGCATCGATATCACAAGGCGACGCTGTAAAAGCGTCCACCGACCATGGGTGTCAGCGATGGGAAGCATCCAGCGCTTTAGTTGCGTCATCTGACGATCTTGAAGTTTGACGCTGAAGGCCATTTCAGACGGCGCCGATCACTCGCGAGCAAAACAGGGAATGGTGAGTAATTTTCTGCTTGTGCTGATGCCTGCGTCTATTATCAGTATACCTGTGGCAGAAAATTACCGCTCCCTGTTTTGTTCGCGGCTGGTTGGTGCTTTCTGACACAACCTTTATTGTACGATAAGCATTAGGTGTTCCTACGTACCCCACACAGGACTTCAGGACCCAGGTTTAGGCTGTGCAGCCGTGAAGGGGGAAAAACAGCTTTTGGACTAAACAAGTGTGTTTCCGTACTGGAAGAAAATGACTGTGAAGTGGAGTTTTTTTTTTAGCCCTTAGCATTCTAAGGAAATGTTAACTGAGCTCTCCCAACTCTATCGGATTTTTGGGGAGTCTTTTATATTATCCAGTCAATGCAGTCTTTGTTGCGGAACATTAGTAAACAGTTTCTTTATGAAAATCGACCGGAGGGTGGACCCGAGTCATATTCGTGGCGGGCAAAAATTCTGCCACTAAACTGTCGATACTCTTGGAGTAAAGTACAGATCTGTTATTTTGTTTTGGCTTCCAAGCTTCAGGGAGTACGCTGCTCAAGCGAGACATTTCTATTTTCATTCTAAAAGATTAAGAAGAGCTACAAGAATCGATAACATTGTGACGTACGTGAAAGTGAAATGCAACGCGCACGACCCAAAGACTACTGGCCTTGTTTAAAAGGGGGGAAAAAACGAGAATTCAGTCGAACCTGAAAACCGGCACCGCACGACCCTGAGACTTGGCAGGATGCGGTCAATTGTAGGACTGATCCTTGAGTGTTAACCTTTCAAAGTAAACATGGCAAATCCTATAAGTCAATGCAAACATTATAGAAACGACCACGAATCAAGGTCGGTATTTCAGGGCTTGTCACGGGGTTTTTTTCTGACCGGGAGGGTGAAGGGGGGAGAAAATATCACCCGAGAGCCTGGTGGCATCTAATGCAAACAGAAAATTGTTCCATCCCCGTCATTAACTCATTGAGACGGCCAGATGTCACGTGTCATGGTTGATAAATAGATTAGCTGTGCCCTGCGCGCTGTTTGTCGTCTTTTTGTGACCCCGCCCACTTCCATTGCCTGTCAGGTCCATCCTGTCATTTTCTTCCGTCCGGTTGTGTCATTTGCAGAGTGGTCGCCCTTTCCAGGTGTCTAATGCGATCCTTACTTTGGTACCGAGGAAGTCGAACTCACTGCCCAGTGACCCCACGAATATTTTTCATGTATGAAAACTGTGCGTAAGGTGACATTTGTAGGACCCTAAATGGTGCAGTCGTGTCCTCCGTCAGGTCCAGCAACACATCATGTCTTGAAGTGCCACCCGATTTGCTTCTGTCCAAACGTGTAATTCAAATAGTAGAATATTTTACCGACAACGAGGACAGACTTTCGTAATTTGGATGAAGAAAAAGTGACGAACATTCTGCCTTCCGGTCTTGGAAAGAGCTATTTAAAACAAGTATTTATTTCAGGATTTAAACAAGAAAAGAATTCAGTGGAATGAACTGTCGGAAGTATAGTTAGACACTGCTGCTTAGAAAGGCTGCATGCTTCTTGGTTGTAAGGAGATGATTTATGTTGTTCAAATACATCTTCCCAGCCTTCACAGTATCGTTTCGTAACTGCGCAAACGTGTGGAAATTATGTTCCACAAAGTAGTTCAGCCATTCGTCCGTTTAAGAAACGTCGTTATGCTTCACCAAACGCACTTTCTGTGTCTACGATACTTGTCGCGGGTTTCTTTATTTTTCTGAGAAAGAACTCCGTCAGAGGCAGACGGTCTGTATCTGGAATATGCTGACACTTTCTACGTACATGGTCTAATTTAAATATTTTCTCTTCCACGCCATTCTGTGAAGATCTCTTGGCTTAATTAGTTGTACAAAGCACATGCTTTTCACGGGCCTTAGTGAAGCACAAGACTGGCGGTGCTGCCAGAAACGGGGCGGAGGTAGGCGTGATGGTCCCAGAGTGGACCGAGGACTTTCGCATTTACATCATGTTGGTCAGACCATGGAAGATACCGTTCTGTACAACTGTCAGGTTTCCTTTATTCCAATTTACCTGGAGAGTTGAGAAAGTGAGAACTTCACATTTACCACACGTACGCCAGACCGGGCAGGTTAACGTCTATGTTGTACTGCAAGGTCTTCACTAGTTCGTCTTCAGAGTTCATGTAGGAACTTGCAATTACACGTACCTGTCATCGTTTAAGACCATGTAAGGCCGGCGTCTGTGCACAATTCCTGTTCATTCTGTGTTGTATTCGATTATTCGACAGAGTCCAGGGAAAAAAGACAGTTGCGAAAACCTGCCTGGCATGACGTCCGTGTAGTGTTGCTATTTTTCCTTTACTGACAATTGATGTTTTACCGCAGGAGAGATTCGAGAAATAAACTTCTGTCGAAGTAACCACGTGTCCCAGGCAGGACAACTCTCCATGTGGTGCTTCCAGTCTTGCTGTACATACATCCACTGTTTGACGAAGTCTAGAAGACTAAGCTTATTACGAATACCTTGTGTTAGCACCCCCCCTCCCCCACAACACACGCACACACACAAGTCCTCAACCGGTCCATTGATATCGAAACTTAAATCCGAGGCGGCTCGCATCGCCAGGTTAGCTGTACGCCCTGCTGTGACTGTAGCAGAGGCGTTGAGGAGATTATCCGGGTGGAAATTGATGCTGATAAGAACACTTCCTCGTCAGGGTCAGCGCCATTATGGCTAGCAGCAGTCGTAAGTGAGGTTTTCTCTGTGTGATCTGACTACCTGGGCACTGGCAAGCTGACAGTTCCCTCCACCCCTATGAGCGTCGGAAGTGCGTGGCAGAACAATGTGCGTAGATTATATTTGGCTAGACTTTTTGGCTTGTGCTTGGCGCATGGGTGGGGTTGATTTCTGAGGTGGGTGTTGGGTGGCGGGGAAATCTGTGTCCGTTATCGCCAGTGGAAAATATATACTTCTTTGTCAGTTCTGCTATGCTGACGCCATAGTACCAAGGCTTAGCGAAATGTTCATCGCATACCCACTCCCCGATCATATTTGATTTCTTTACATCTGTTTTTTTTTCCCTTTCACTTTTTCACTGATACATGGACAAGAAGCAAACAAATTATAATAGCGGTTACCACAGTTTTCAAATTGAAAAACCTCGAGGAGTGGAAAATATAGAGATGATGTCGAATTGTCGAAGAAGCACTCCCCCTACAGTGTTCTTTCTTTCTTTATATCGGTTTGAAGGAGAAGCGCTTCCACCTTACATAAAACTATGGTCTGGGTGGCGTTTTATAGATCGTGCACAAGATGCTGATAGTGGGAAGTAGGGACGGAGGGGAAAGAAAAGAGAGGGGGGTGGCTGAGCACCGCCACACTCATGGCGAACGGGTCAGGCACACAGACTGTCAACAAAATCAGCCCGAGGACGGTGGGTTGCGGCAGATTAAAATCGGCACGCAGTATGTCGAACACTAAACCACATGTCTGTGCTGTACGTGTTCTACGCGCGCGCTTATGTGTATGAAGCTGGGACTGGGGGTACATTAGTAGTTTTACCACTTAAAGCTTAAAATGAAAAAGAAACTGGAACTATCGTCACTTGACTCGCTTTCATTTTCAAGATATTTTGAGTAATTTAAAAAGGCAGGTACATGGGGACGGAGACGACTGACCTATTGCTCTGCTGTACGGGTTACCCATAGTCGCTGATGGCTATATCGACGAAGTGTGTACAGTGTGAGGTCACGAATTCGGCAATAGCGACTTGTTTACAATAGAAACAAGTTGGTACCTACACTCTAACCCCTACCTAACCCACCTTACACCTCCCCTACCCCAGCCCCATCCCCTCTCCTACCCCCACGCCGAACAAAGTAAAACTTTCAAGATATCATGTGTTCAGCCTGTTCAGACGGCATTATTTGTTCGGCCTGTTTGCCTGTATGTGTCTGCTATATTTGGCTTGCATTTGTTTCAGGACTTTGAGCGACAACAACCTTACAACGCTGCCTGCGGATCTGTTTGATGGTATGCCGCTACTCCGAGTTCTGTGAGTCCCTTTTGGCAGTTTTCCTGATAATGCTGTTTGAAGAAATAATTGTGCAGAAAACGGATGGCCCATGTACACATTATTGTCTCCATAACGTGTTGTCGACTGTTCAAATTATATTAAAACAGAGCACGTCTGCTGATTTGAAGGTGACTGCTGAATATCAGAAAAGCACTCAGCTGGACAAACCTTGTCGAAACTCTCAAGAGATTCCGAAATTCCTGTGGTTTGTTCTTTCTTTCTCCCTTTTTTTCCTCACCAGGCTTCGTTCATTGTGTTTCTTGCTGTCTACGCCAGATGACTATATGGGCTGACAGGCATGGATATCAGTCCTCTCGTACTAGCCTTGTGATGTGGTGAACATCATTGGGCGCGCGCTCTCTCTCTCTCCCCACTGACCAGTGCGATGCTCCTCACTGTCAGATATTTATTTAAATACTCCAGTAAAATTCTTTCCTAGCACAGATTTGACCTAGCGTCGACCTAGTGCTGTTTTGTTTCCTGCTTGTTCATTAGGACAATTTACTCTGTCGACTGTTCATGCAAGTTTGCATACAAATAGAAATAAACAACAACCATACATATTGCAGGTTCGCGAAGTAGATCCCACACTCTTCCGGTCATAAAAGGCAAATGCATCTTTTCATTAGACAGGAAAAAAACTGCATTCGGTTTAAGCAGGGTGGGAGGATTAAAAATGAGCATTTAAAGTGGTTCAGTCAGAATCATTAATTAATGGCGGTTTTATAACGTCATTATTCAGCAGGTTTACACGTGTAGACATAAATTTGTAGGTATGTACAAGTTGTACATTGGATATTGCAAGATTTTTCAAGAATAGCTAACAAATGGGAAAGAGTATTGCAAGTTTTGTCAAGAACAGTTAACCAATGGGAATGGAAATTGCAAGATTTCTCATGAATAATTAACCAATGGGAATAATTTTCATAGGCGTTCGTATAAGGTCTTCTAGTCATAAGAAAGATAGTAAACCCAGTTCACCCTGTGCATTTTAACGTGGATGGGAAATACGAAAGCAAATGTCACCTTCCCTCAAGTCGTTTTAGTTATACCTTGTTACAGTGAGAAATACGTCACCATGACACTAACGAAGATTACCTGATTACCTTTACAGGTGTTCTTTTAAAAAGGTGGGACGAGACATGAAGGATTCGGAAGGACTTGGGGGAAGGGTTGCGTACGCCATTAGCCTTAACTCAGATCTGATAAAAGTCCGAGTATGTTAACAAGAAGCTTTGCCAGGGACTGACAGCAGTTCTAATGCTGCGTCTACACGGCGGGGCTATGTGGTATGGAAAGCTGTAGTAAAAAAAAAAACGGGGTTCCCCTCTCCGAGGCCTACGTGAAAATATGTGTCTGTAAAAAAAAACACACACTATCCAGTTTTTTGTGATAAATTATATTTTGCAAAAGGCTGGACTAGGCTCATATGACTGCTTTATTTCGACTGTAGCGCCATGTAAACCTCGCAGTACTGTCTGTCGATGATCAGCCTTCACAGCCCATATGCACACAACTTTATCTGGGCCTACCAGTTATAGCATGCCTGCAGATGCTCAGCCCATCCTCCATCAGACTGTTGCATGTTTGAAGAAAGAGGCTGGTATTGAAAGAACACTCGGGCAGCGCGGCGAGTCGGAAGAGAGGAGGGGGTGGTATGTCTCCACACTGTCAGCTCACGTCGTGTACTGCCCGTGTTAGGGGCCATTTTAACGTCGTAATGCGATCTTTTCTTTCCCAGTGTAAACGGCGACCTCACCTTTTGAGAGTGTGAAGAGGGATTCCCATGTTTGTCTCTCTCTTTACCGCCCCCAACGCTTTCCCCCGTCTTTCTTCTCTTCTCTCGTCTTTCTCTCCTTACTCCCTGTCTCCGTAAACCTTCCTCTCTCATTCTCTGTTTTTCACCTCTCTGTCCTTCAGCTGCGTAATTTTTTTCCCACCACACTTCTCTGGTCTCTTCCTCTGCACCCTCGTGATCACCCTCCTCCCCACTTCCAAACACCCCTATCTTCTACTCGCGTACCCACGTGCGTGCGTGGTAGTTTGCATGCGCGTGCGATCTTCTGGCTCTTCTTTACGACGCGGCCCTGGGAAGAACAGAGGACTAGGATCTGACTGAAGACGCGTCTGCGCCCGATCCTTGACGGAACCTCGATAGCCGGAAATCTTAGATCACCCAAACGAAAAAAAGCACAGGTATACGAGGATGTGAGTACAGTCGCTACTCGCTCATCCATGGCGTCAATGAAAATCTGAGAAGATGAAACTCGCAGGTGGTGACGCACGTCAGCGGTCCTGCGGCTCATGCTTAGTCGCACGTCGGATCACGAACATTTGCTCTGAAAATCTCCTCAGGATGTGGTATCCCAAAGACAATCAGACCGTTACAAGGTCAAGGGATAAAATCGTAAAGACGGATGAGTCAGTTGATGAATCGGAGAGGAAATTCATTTGGGGATTAAAATGGAAAGGCTTGTCGTGAGAAATGAGTCATTCACAGACGACGGCATTTTCTTAAAAGTACCTCGTACGTTTTAGTTCTTCAAGCCGTGCGCGTCACGGCCGTTGGTACTGTCCTAAAAAGAGACCCATGGCCGGGATAATAGCAGGGCGGCGCTAACTTCACTATTATAATAACTGTAGTTTTTCATTTAAATTTTATAATAATGCGACTTAATGAGCATACGTAAGCAAAGGCTTGTCACTGGGCTTTCTGTTGATAGAGTTTAAGGTCAGGTATTTCGCACATGGGAAGATGCACCTATAAACCAACATTGACTGAGAATGTGCTTGTGTGAGAGGGAGAGAGAGAGAATAGGAATCACTCACATTATTATCATTATTATTATTAAATAAACTGTTTAATACATTGTTCATCTTGACAGAGCCTGCATGCGGCAAAGTCTTTCTGCTGTTTTTTTTTCCAGCCCTGTACACTTGCCTGGGTCTTATATTAGGGCCTCCCCCTCTCTTTCCCCCCCCCCCCACACCCCACCATTTTTGCGCGAACACAGCCCTCGGTATGACAAATGGCTGCAGCAGGTGAGAATATCACGGGACACGCAGTTCGCTCGTAAAACTTTCACGTCGCTGACTTAATAACTTCCCTGCGGCAGAAGCCGAGTGAGACTCCACGTCCCACTGCCAGCAACTAACGGTCGGTCCGCATCTCCACGGGCACGGGCTCGCCCTGCTGCGGGAAGTGCGTCGTCATTTGCCGGGATGGATTTTTGTGTGTTTTGTGAAGTGTTGTTGTTGTTGTTGTTGGGGGGGCATTTTTTTTTTGCCAGGATATTGGACTTGTCGTATCCTGATCGAGCTTTTATGCAATATTTACTTCAATAAGCGAGGAACCATAACAGTCAAAATTTCTTTTAAAACTTCGGTTTTAATAACTATTGGAAATCTTGGAATAGGGCTCGCCTTTTTCATCATTGGTACTGCTGCCCGTGGTTTTCACAAGTTCTGCGTAGTCACCGGTGGTGTTTGGTGATGTTTCACATTTCTGCCCAAAGACGATTGGAGTTTGGAGCAAAATTATTCCGAAATGAGACTGAAATTTGTTTATCAAGTTACTGGTGATAGACGACAGCATTTGATGCAAACGTCCGGCGAAAGCCAGTGAAAATTTGTGTCAAATTTCTGGCCGGAGACGGTGGCTGTTTTAGGCAAATTTATGACGAAAGACTAGCAGTTTAAGGCCGACTTTTTGAGCGAGTTACCACCCTTTTGCCTGGGCTGTCCGAATCTCGTGGCGGCACCTGTCAAGAGAAAAGAACGGAGAGTGACGAGGTGATCCCAGCTTCCTCGTCAGCCGAGCCGGTCTGCATGCAGGAATGCCCGAGGCGTGTGTGCTGCTCGCGAACTGTCACGTTAAGGTGGCTTCACACGCGGCCAGTGCAGTGTAAGGTTTTCTGAGGCAGACGAAGTGTATGCCGTGCCTCTCGCGCTCTTTTCCTAACCCTGCATACCAGTGCCATCTCCGTTTCGTCGCTAAGACAAAGTGTAGAGGTTTGCTGTTTTGTGGAAAAACACAAGAAGTATCGCTCCGCAAGAAGAACTGCGATGTGCTCCAGCGCTCTTTCTTTTCTCCCCTCTTCCGTCCCACCCCCTAAAATTCTCGCTGCCGGAGCTCAGCTTTAGCTCCCAAACTCCTAAAATAAATAATAACCAACTGACTGACGGACGGAAGGATGGACGAACTTTGTATTCTTCACAATCTGGAACATTGTTTCACTTGTGTACTACTGTAGAATGCTGACATTTCTTGAAAAGAAATACATGAGTTCCTCCTGGAATAAAACCCATTGACTTTTTTAAATTAAACCTCTTATTATTGTCAATATATCAATATATATTGATCCTTTTTATAGATATATGATCCGTTTGGAGAAGTGCTGACGGGTTGGTGGGGGGGAGGTTAACGGGAGATCCACCGACAGTCAACTGTTCCCTCACCTCCCTCACTTTCATCAACCCGTTTAAGTGAAGCATCTGGATACTGTATGTTTTTTTGTGTGTTTCTGTCGGTACGGTGAACTCGTTCAGAAAACCGTTTTCGGATCTGCCCATCTGCGGGTAATCTAAAAGGGGACAGCACTCAGTGTTTCAGGAAGACTGTGGAAAGCTTGTTTTATCTGGCTTGCCCACTGCTACCGTTAGAGCTGCGAACGGCCCTCGAGGGACAATAAACAGTCGGGAAAAGGTGTGCCCTAACGAGGGCCTTGAAACGCTTTCACCGTTCGACACCCTCGCCCTGCCCTGGCGTGACCAACCTCGTCCGCAGACGAAGAAAACATCACCTGTGTTGTCTGCACGATGGCGGTTTGGCCTAATGATCGGACGTTGGGGTGACGCCAGAACGACGATGTTGTTGTTGCTGTTTGTCTTGGCCCCTGGGAGACCACCAGCGCTGACAGACAACCAAGATGGTCTTCGAGGTTCTGCCGCCGGCGCGCACGCACGCACAACGGCACATTCGCGTTTTTGCAGTCAGCGCGCATGCCCAGGATTCAGTGTGGATGTTTTCCTGCAACGGGAGTCTGTTCAAACAGGCAGGCGTTGTTGTCTCTACGGTAGTTTACCAAAACGAAGATTGAACATTGAGGCTAGAACCTTTCTGTTAATGCCTTTGAAAACAGGTTTAACAGCACTTTGCCACTTAATTAACAAAACAGAGAGATTTCGACGCCTTGATGAGTCTTGTCTAAAGAAAGTGTTAATCAGCACATCAACGAAATGTATGCCTGTGAAACTGTAACCCTATGGACCTGTTCTATATACCAGCACTGTTGCTGGAACTCATGGAACATGAACAAAACTTTTTTTACTTTTTAACTTTTATTTCTCTAACTTTTCATCTGGTCATTCCGTCTCGCTCAGTCAGTTTTTCTTTTGGCTTTATCATTCTTTGCCAATTGCATAAAACCTTATTTAAAAAAACCGGGGGAGGGGGTGAAAGAAAAAAGCTTCTGAACGAAAAAACTTGTGGTGTGGTAGCTTTTTGGGACTGGAACTGGGTTGGATGAGCGTTCCTAGCTGATCTTCCGGTCATAAGAGGGGTCGTACGGCCCATTTGCCTCGTGTATTTTACGTACATCTTTACATATAAAGAGGCAGTAAGAAGGATTGTGCAACCCGCCCCTGGGATTGAAACAGTAAAACTGCTTGTCAGATTTACGCCTCAGTGTTGAGCAGTGGGTTTGACCTTTCTGTTTCTGCTTGACACGGGAGCCTGCGGGGCGGACTGTGGCTTCCGTGATACCACGGTGGCGGGGTGGTTCAGTCTACGAACTGATTGATCCTCCTCTCCTCATTGTCGATAATGCCCCGCCCCCACACCCATCATTGATGATAGGTGACGTGAAATGGGAGTGGTGGGGCGGCCTCACAGCTGTGCAGGCGCCAAGGCGCTGTCGAAGCATCTAAGAGAGAGGCGAGTTTTATAGAAGCTAGGTAGTGACATCAGAGCTCCGACGAGGACCACGTGATGTGTCTAAGGCTTCCTTCATTTCTTCGCACCGTCTCGTCTCTCTCGTCCTCTGCTAGGCGTCGTGCCCAGTGCCTGGCGTCCACCATCCTAGCTCCGTGAACTATGTTGCGGGTTGTTGGTTAAGATGCTGGACGATGTGGTGATGTGGCGCCGCATTTGCAAACAGTAACGGAGAAACGTGATTGGCTGGTATATTTAGTGTGTGCGTGGCTTGCTTGAAAATGTACGTGTGCGCAAAAAAGATGCTTGAACTTGCGGTAAATGCCACACAGTCTTCAACGCTATCACGCATGCAAAGGAATTGATTCCGTTTTGCGTAAATGCAGTTTTTCAAAAGTGTGTGTGTGGGGGGGGGGGTTGAGGGGGGAGAAGGTGACAAAGAGGAGATCGAGCAGTGGGGGTGGGAGACAGCAAAGGGATGGGAAGGGCAGACAGTTAAGACTGAACACTGTGGTGACGGATGGTTAAATCTCTTCGAATGACATACAGGGCGAGAGATAAGATTTTTGCATTTCTGCACAGAGAAAAGATTAATAGTTTTAAACAAAAGATCTCGGCACAACGGTAGTCTGCACAATGTCTTCACTGGCTGTGTGAAATGAAATATAAACACATCTTTAGGAAGCAGATAGAGCCCTTGTCTAAATTACTCTACACACGTCAATGAAATATTTAATTTCTTAATGTTATTAACGAAATCTGTGTGTCGCTTGTAACCAGCACAGGTGCAGGGAATGCATATTTTATGTCGGATGGGTTTAAATCTGTAAGTTTTAAAAAGGACAGATACGGTGGCTTGGCATATGATATGCAGTCAAATCTTTCCTGACAGAAATACCAGAGTTGAGAAGGGTTCCTTGTTTGGTAACTATTTTTGTTAAAGACAGGTATGTTCTTACTACATGATTTAAATTTTCCTTATGTATTCGTGTTGATGATGAGGTTTTCACCTGCGAGTTGAAGGACTATTTACTTATTGATGAACGTGACGTGTAATTGGAAAAGCAGCTTTAAAGTGTTTTGCTGGTCGCAGAATTGTTACTGTGTGTCAATTGTTCACCATTCTTCGAGCTTCCTCTTAATATTTGCTTTACATCGACTTTTTTATTTAGTTTTTTGATAACCAGTTCTGTTTTCCCCGACGCGGCTTTTATTTAGAAAGGTAGAAATTTTGGATATTTTGGCTGTGGTGCACGTTGTTGCTTTGATGGTTACCGGTGTGCGAGGTTAGGGCCCGCAACAACTTTTTAGTGTTTCGTCCCCAACAGCTCTCCACCGTCCTTGCCCATCTTGTCGCTGCGAGTTTTATTGAACTGTTACTTTTACCTGCAGTGCCGCAGACCAAACCACTGGCACAGGTAACACATCTTCCTCGCCCAGTACCTGTAATCACATGTTAGACCCCACTGTTACCAGGCAGGATACAGGTGACCGAACAAGTCAAACTAACTGTGACAAGCGGCCTGGCTGACTAGTTGACTGCATCAAGGACAGACTCTCCACAATTGTTCATGACGCGTTCCTGTTAAAACATTCCTGTTTTCCACACATTTTCTACCTTGTTTCGCACGAATGCACGCGCTCGCACTCACGAGCACGTATTCCTCAGGATGAACACTGTTTGCCTCAGCTTGAAATCGCAAGCGCCATCTGAGATTTCCAGGCATGCTGCACCTCAGACATTTCCAGTGGCTCTTTTATATGTTGTTGATGTCAGCCTACATAAATGTCTTCTCGCTTAAAAGAATTCTTCCCCACACAGAGATTTCAGCCTGCAGATGGGAGGATATATTTTGTAAGACTATTTTTTCCGTGGAGGAAAACAGTGAGCTGAGAGAGGTGAGGGGAGTTCACCTCATACCCGTCCATTCAGTTGCACCATCACGGGATCAAGATAACCTGGCTCCACTGCCGGCTTGTCTGGCCAAAAGACTCACTCAGAGCGATCGCCCTTAAAATATGGCGTCATTATTTGCCGTGGTGGTGCCATAAAAAATGTACAGTCCATTCGCAGTTTATGCGCGTAGGGTCTACGCCTTTCGAAGGCGCAGATTCCGTTTGAGATATGAGGAGGAAATATGCCTGGAGTGATTAAAGCTAGGCTTTGATCGAACAATAGAGATTTCGATGGCTTGACGCGGTGAAGGGCAGAAGTTCTCGTACTTTTCACTGATTTTTTTTCTGCTCGATTAGTTTAGACAATCACACAACTCTCTCCCCAATACGTCATACCCCTAATTCTGTCTTTCTCGTTGTTTTTTTTTTATGTGACCAACCTTTCTCTCCTCTCTCTCTCCTCTCTCTTCTTCTCTCTCTCTCTCTCTCGGACGGACACGTAAATCCACGTTTATGCAAGTGCGCATATGTGCATGTGCGCGCGTGCGTGCATAAACAGCATCCTGTTTGTCTCAGAAAAAAAGTGAATGGAGATGTTGCCAACCTTTTCTTGGTGTTCGGCGTTTACATAGGATTGTTTTTCGCTTCGTAAATGCTTGTCTTGAGACTAAAAGGACTGTGGGATTTTGTTTTTTTCAGTCGGATTAGCGACAACAACCTGGTATGCGACTGTCACCTGGCGTGGTTAGCGCGATGGCTCAGGAAGAATCCCGGCCTGGCCCTCTTCACCGAGTGCGCCCAGCCCCCGCACTTGAAAAACGCCGAGATTGCAGAGCTTCAGGACGCCGACTTCAAGTGCATTCGTACGTAACATCTGTACCACCCCCTTCTCGTTAAGTACTTTTCTGACCCTGACCAGCTCTAACTGTAGTGGGGAAAAGGGTTACTTCTACTTTTTTTCTTCTTTTTCTTGAGAAGACTGTCGCTGATCATAAAGGTAGTGGCGGCGGCGGCGACGGCGGTGTGGTGGTGGTGGTGGTGGTGGTGGTGGTGGTGGTGGTGGTGGTGGTGGTGGTGGTGGTGATGGCAGCGACGATGACGATGAAGCCTAGTGGTTGACGTTTGATAACGTACTTCAGATCAGCCTAGTCCTGCTAAAGTCAAAGAGGAAGATGAAAATGTCGTGTAGCACACCTTAAAGACGTGCTGGCGCAATGCTGCGCCAATCTTTCCCTTTCTCTGTTTTTGAGAAGAGGAAGTGAACGATCTCTTGACCGTCCAGATCACAAAACTCTGTCACTGTGCAGCGGGCTACGACCTTGAGCGGAACCGCGAGTGCGTGCTGGAGAACATGTGCCCGCGACAGTGCCGCTGTGTCGAAGGAGTCGTGGACTGTCGGGACAAGGGCCTGACCCAGATACCGGACAACGTCCCAGAGTCGGCTACAGAAATGTGAGTGTTCTTTCTTTTGGAGGGCCGCGCTTATGGCCAGATTATTCTTTAAAGATCATCCAGTGTCGATGCGCTAAGACCTTGACGTTGTTCACTCGGATTTTGGAATTTCCTTGTATTTTGTAATGAACAGTCATCTTACAAGATATAAACGTTCAGCACTCATTTTAGTTTTTCTGTTGTGAATAAGGAAGGTGCAGTATATACAGCCTGTTTTACTGAGCACCCGTGCCGATGACAGGACCATAAGTTTTAGTCGTGTAAGGTGTGATGCTCGGAAGATTACTGGTGTACTGTACAATAAAACGTAGGAGACCGCAGTTCGTACTGTTACATGATTTTGGACTAGTATAGGCAGAATTGTGGCCAGCCCTTCAACACCAGACTAGAAATACCTGGGTCGTACGTACACTGACTTTTATGGCTGCCATGGAGGCTTGATGGGGAGCCTGGTGGCAGATTTAGTAGCTGGTGATGGGGAGAAATGTGGTAGGTATCGGGTGGGGGAGGTGAAAATTGCTGAAAGGCGCCACCAGTAAGGTGCGGGTGCTGCTGGTGCTCTCCCACTAAGGCTGTATTGGCCGTCTGGTCTAGGTGACTGAGTGGTTGTCCAAAATCCCAACACTGCCAAGTTTTTTGTCAGAACGAATTCCGCTCGCTTTTCTCCTTGAGCCTGTCCGCTATCCCCAATCTGTAAATACTTCTCCAGGCACCCCATAAACGCGCCCAGCCAAACACATTTTGTTCTGCTCAAGTTGATGTCTGACCCCTTCAGACGAGTGAAAAGTGCGCCAAAATCAAAATTGTGAAAGCACGTGGAAAATATATGCAAAAGAAAGAATCGCAGGCGAAAAAAATAAATCTAGTGATACAATCCGGGGACCAGACGTTAAGGACTCTTGTTAAAAGCTCGGGATTAAGGGCTGCTCTCTCTCTCGCGCGCGCGCGCGCGAGGTTCTCAAGGACTGGAAATCAAGCAAAGGAAAAGGACAGGGGAGACAACTGGAGGCGCGGACAAATGGCTCGTGACATGACTGTCATTACTCGCCAGGTCGCACTGAAGCCCACCGAGCACCATATTGATCAAGTGGGCTTCCGGTTACGAGGCCTCTCGGAAGCCGTTGTAATGTTCTTGATGGTGATGGAGACGTTGGCGAGGCGTCCTCTTGAAAGCCGCTGATGCCGAGCACTCAACGTGACAAAATTGCCCCGAGGCCCTCCCCCTCCCCCCAACCTCCCTACTCCCCGCTCGCCCCGTGAGCGAAACTGTCGCTATAGATAATTTGTTGTGAGGTCGTACGCGGAACTCTTAATGAAGATTTGCGTGTTTGGAAGTTGCCCGACTTCTGGCCAGCTCATTCATTCAAGACGGTAACGCGAAAGAACAGCTGAAGCCGTAGGTGATGATGTGAAACGGAGGAGGAAATGTGAATAAATGGACTTGGACTTGGAAGGTCGAGGCAGCCGGCATTTATTATGTAGAAGCCACTGTCCGGGCATGCGCAGTCCCCTTCAGGCCACCAGGTGGTCGTCGCGAAGAGGTTTCTAAGAAGTTGAACAACCGGAGTCTAATCTTTGCTCTTTCACTCACTCACGCACGCATGCACAATATGGAAATATTGTACGTTTATGACATGAAAGGACAATCTGAAACGAAAGTTCTTGAGTATAGGAATGCTGACGAGTAAGATGTCACTCGCCTGCTTTCCCCTTCTAGCTGCACGCAGAGATTCGCGAGTCCACGAAACAGACGTTGTGACACGCTTAGCTTCTGCAGTATGCGGAGCGTGTCTGAAAAACTCCCCTCTCGCTCGTGTGATTGCGGCACCGCTTCAAGTTGCATCCTTGTTAACGAGGTACCAACACCTGAACCTGAGATTGTAAACACCAGATTCTTTCAGTTTATTTCCATTTTCTGTCAACGTCTTCTATCTGCGGCCAGTTTGATATTCCCATCTCCGATCGAATAAGATGAGAGGGAAGAGAGAAAGGAGTTCTGTGGGCCAGGAGAATTAAAGTACATTTATTTAAGTAGGCAGCCGTGGACCCAGATCTCGCTTGTGAACAGTTAGCCTCTTCACGTACAAAACGCGCCTCGCTGGAAGCTCGAGTCGTGCACCGCACCGCATCGCGAGTGAGGAAGATGCAACACGATGTATGAAACGCGAATTGTGAGAAAACGTGGTGTAATGCTGGTTTTTATTAGTGCTGGCAGCTTATATGTCTGCATTATGTTGGGACAGTTATGTTGAAAATGCTTTCTTTCTGGACTTTTTTCATTGGAAGTTCTCCTTTCTGTCTTTTCGCAAAAATGATAGATGTCTGGCTTAAGTCTAGAGATAGTCATATCTATTTATATTTGCTCTTTATTACAAAGAAGATATCTGATCAGTGCATTTGCATATTAATAGAAATATAAAACCTAATCAGAATTATTTACGGTCAGAAATACCTAACGCAAATTTATAATCAGCCTTGTTTGCTTCGTATTTTCAGACGGCTGGAAGAGAACCACATTACACAGATTCCTTCAAGGACGTTTGCAGACATGAAGAAGTTACGTAGAATGTGAGTATTTTCCTGTCTTCAGTTGTTCTTGTCGTACTGTGTCGTACTCTGTCGAAATTTCTATTAGGTGACGACTGACGATTTTAAAATAATGAGTGTTTTGATGTTTTACTGGTCAGCCATGCTTATCTGTTAATGATCCAAAGCATGTGGGACGTTTTACGGAGCAAAGACGTTACGGATATATCGAAGAACTGCTTTCGCGGTGTTCAGAAAGTTTGTGCACAAGAAAAGTTAGATTCTTAACAGCCTTCTGACTTCATCGCACATCTTGTAAAATTATGTTGCAAAGAGAAATGCTTAATGACGTTTGTTTCTGGGTTTTTGTTTCAGAGACCTGAGCAATAACCAAATATCGTACGTGGCCCCAGATGCTTTTTCAGGTCTTCATCAGCTCAGTTCATTGTAAGTTGATTTTATTTTTGCATGTAATTAAGCTTTGTCATAACCATTGCTGTCCGCAAAACATCGGCATCAGATCTTCATATGGATTCGTCCAAAAAGCGCAAAAGAGAGACAAACAGACTAAAAGGGGGGGAGGCGCAGAGACAGAAAGAGAGAGAAGTGGAGGGGAGAGAGATATTTGCGCATGTCACCAATTCAGCTGGAATTTTTCCATCCGTTTTGGAAATGAAAGCAAGCAGCTGCTGCTTCTCAAACTGGACCTCTAGGCCCCACCCGCACCTGCTACTAGTATGATTATCTTCCCCTTTACACAATGTTGGCACCTACAGGTGTCGTTTATCTCCTAACTTGCAGCGAAAGACAGGTGTTAACAGTTACTTTTGGGTCACTTTTGATATATGTTTCTATCCCACCAACAGCAGTATAGTTGATTTCCATCAGCAGCCACGTTTTGAACACTTCATTTGAGTGGGAGGGGTTTCAGGTGGAAATCATAGTTTGAATTCCAGTTCGAATAATCATAAAAGATAATCTCAAAAGTCGAAGCAACCCCCTGCCCGACAAAATCACTCTTTCGCTCGCTACCTTTTCCCCATTAATAATAGCATTGTGTTGTCCTAGTCATTTTTTCATATCTTTTAACGAGACGAAAAAATCTCTAGCGCGTCTTGCCCCACCGGGAGATGGTTTATATCATTTTCATTGGCATGTTATATTTATCTTCAGCGTAGCGGTGTTTGTGGCATGCTGTAACTGACAAGTGGTGCGCTTTGTGATTTTTTGTTTCAGAGTTCTGTACGGGAACAAGATTAGCGAACTACCTCCTGGAGTTTTTAATGGCCTGACATCTTTACAGTTGCTGTGAGTTGTAATCTTTTCCACCACTTCCTCAGCCTCCCCACCCCTCTCGACCGTAGACTACGATCATCTCCATTCCACTCTCTATCTCTTTTTTTCCATCTCCTCTCACTCGCTCATGTCTAGGCCCACCCATTTCTGTTACATTCTGTCTATCGTACATGATTTTAATATCTTCTGAATTTCATTAACAGCTTTGCACACATGATGAGCTCCAGATGCTGGCTCTCATAAGGACGCTTTGGCATGAGTGACTCGAGCACGTTCATTATAACGAAAATGTTCGCCATTAATAACATAATATTAAGATGATGGGGGGGGGGGAGTACTGCTTCAGTGCGAAACATACGTTTTGACGATTGCTGTAGACTGAATGCATTCAGTTGTGACTGTGCTTTCAATTCACATTTTTAACAGCAGTGGCGAGGACTGGGGAAAGACTGGGGTTACTCGGAGAGTACTCGGGAAAGGAGGGAGGGAGACAGAGGGATAGGGGCACGGGGTTCATGGAGATCATCGGTCAGCCCTATCTCAGTTGACTCCCCTGCTGCGCAGCTATCTGAGAGCTTAGTCTCTTGGAAAAAGTGGTCGGATTCGCAGATCCACTCCTGCTAACGGTCTCCGCTATAGACTGGCCCTCAAGGCCTTGAAGTCATAAAATGCGACCAGACTGTAGCAGTGATATATCCTCCATCAAAAATAGGAAATCCAGTGTGCTTATAGATTTTTTTTAAAAAGACACGTACACATTCGGAACATGTCATGTTAGCCTTTCCCGCCGGAAATTTGTGGTTCGCGACAGCTCCGTTTCGAGTCGCGCTGACTATATAGACCTCAGGCAGGCAGTTTTCGGTTTTCGAAATCAGTCATGAAGCAAGATCACGTAGACCTGTAGATCAGCCTAAAAAGCTGGTGTGTATTATGCCTACCTGTTTCCCCACGCCGTGAAGTCGGATATACAACTGGCATGTTGCTTTACGTTCCACAAGATATTGGAAAAGAAAGGCTGTTTACAAGCGCACGAACTTTGCATTTTGACAGTTTCCTAACGCGGTCATTAAAGTTTTGTGACCAAACCTTTACTAGCTACAGAGACAATGAACTGATAGTTTCCTTCTTGAGGTAGGTTCCAGTACATAATCGATTACTGGTTACTGGAACCAGAGTTAGAAAATACAGACGATGTACGTCTCACAGAGACAGACTTGTCTTGCTGACAAAATCTGTTTCGCATCCAGAGCCACGTGAGTTTCGTCTTTACCCTAAGTAGAGATTAATACATTAAATTTGTTCAAGCAAATAAGCCATCCTACTATCTCTATGTTTAATTTTAAGTTGGACTTCTGTCACGCTTATGCAGTTGTATATTTCGTATAAACGAATTCGTGATTTACTGATCACAGCCTGCTGTTTTCTCGTATTTTTAGTCTTCGACCTCCCTGAGAACTGGCCAATCGAATGCTAGCAATAAGCCATTTTTGGGCGGGGGTGGGGGGGGGGCTGGGAAGATGTATGGTTTTTCCGGAGGCTTGTAATGATGGCACTGTCATTGTAATACACTTACACATCGATTTCAAGCTGTTTCCTTTTAAAGAAATCAGTAATATTCTGTATGCCTTTCAGGTGTATATTCTTATCGGAGAAGTCTGGCATTTAGAGTTCTTTAAAAGCTTCTAATCTTCGTCCCTAACGAATTACAAAGTGGACAGATATGGTCAGAAAACTTTGTAAAAAGGTGAGCTAAGTGAGATAATATTTGACTTACAGTTCTAGACCCGGTGCCCCGTCACTGCGTATCACCTTGCCAAACAGTGGGAAAACTCGGAAACACTACACCTGGCGGGCTGGGGGAAGATGGAGAGCAATTTCTCATCCGCGCTGCTCGTGCCGGCTTGTAGGTGCCCCCTCATCTCGCGCCTCGTTAGTTTATGACGGGGTCTAGGCTGTTTGTCTCACGGATGCAAGCAGGTCCGTCACATGGGGAACGCCCGACAGGCAGTATTTCCACCTATCCAGGTCCGTGGTCGTGGGCACGATATGCGAACCGACAGTTGCTCATGCGTCTCCCTGCAACTTGCTGCAGCAGGTCTTGGCGGGAGATGCTGCAAATCAACGCTAATGCTGTTTTCTGCCTGGCCCATTAGTGCCCGCAAAGTACCGCGCCCTGACGCAGACCTGTCTTAACGTTGCTCGCAGTCCCTTTAAGAGGTCTCTAATTAAGGTAGAAAGAACTCCGTCTAACATCTGTTCCCTCATATTTTGCGTCACCGAGGTTCCAGGGGAAAGTACAGAAAGACGTCACTGTAATGCTGGATGGTAATATTTTTAAATTTTAGACTGAGTGAACAAAAATGGAACTGAGCCAATCTAAATTAAACGATAGATGACACAGACAAGCGACAGTTTGTCGTTTGTCGATTGTCTGTGTCGTCTATCGCTTAATTTAGATTGGCACAGTTCCTTTTTGGTTTAGATTTATCTCCAAGCGGCAGTCACTTGTTCCTTTCTAAAGTGTGGGCTCTTTCATTTTGCCTCAGAATGATGACACAGCAAGACCATCTCGTACAATAAACGAACCCTGATTATTAGTAGCCGAAAATGCTGTGGTTGTGTGATGTCCGACTTTTTGTTAACATTTGTGCTACTTTGATGTTCAGTCTGTGTTCTGTTCTTCTAAAGGCAGTTCCTCAGTTCGTTTTGCCCTGATAATAGACCGGTGTGCTTAAATAAGCCAAAGTAGCACAGTTTGCATTCTTAGCCATAAACAGACCAAACCAGGAACATAGGAAAATTAAAACCATAAAATCCAGTCAGTATAGGAAATTTGTCAAACGATAATGATAACGAGCTTCTGTGTGTCGGGCAGAAATAAACTTGGGACTGCTTCCGTGAATCGACCAGATTCAAACGCGCCTATCGTCGGCAGGTGTTTGATGTCCAATGGATGTGTATATTGCGATAAAAAGAGGGCAGAGTTACCTCCCGTGCCCCTTCAACCTCTGACATGTGGTTGGTGATAGAATCTGGCTTCAGAGAGCACGTACAGGCAATATTTTGAGATATATCAAAAGCCAGCCGTTCGGGGCCAGCGTACTTTCCGGGGCAACCTGAGCTATGGACAGTTCGCGTTCTCTCCTCGCCTTTCCCTTCACCACCCCCACCCCCACCCTTAACTTTCCTCTTACAGGATGAAATGAGCGCCTTTTGGTCATTGGCTCAGTGACTACAGCAGTAGGATTTTTTTTTGGGGGGTGGAGGGTCTCATTCCTTCTTTTTCGTCATATTTAACTTTTGAATAAAGGAGAAATGCCGAAGCCAGCGGATTAACAGCAGGGAAAGCAGAAGCGAGAGTGCGAAATGTATTCCCCACTCTTTATACACGCATACACACACGTATACACACACAAAACACACACACACACACACACTATAGCTAGCTTAGTCTTTGTTTTTCGTTCTGATTTGAGCACCGTCTCCGGACACGATGTTACAACATTAGCTTAAGCTTAAGGCTAATTCACACTGCTAACGTTTCGGCACGTTGATCGCCATGCCTCCATACTGCGATTTGAATTGTAGAAGCTTCAAGTCCGACGGTTGGGGGCTTAGGCATGAACTGTTACTGTGTCTCGGGCCTTCGACAAAAGTCTGGCAGAACGAAACAGACCTCGTCCTTTCTGTTTAGTCTCGGACAGCTGTGAAAGTACCACTTCATGCAAAAGCCCTCAGATGTAATAGCGCCCAGTATGTTCTCTTTGTCGCGTTCTGTTGATGCATCTGTAACACACTTTATTTGCACGGGGAAGGATAGCGCTTTTTAAGTTCTGGTGATGAGATTGCTAATGAGATGTATGGGAACAGTTCGCTTCTTGTCCTCTCTGTCTGGAACTCATTTCAGTATCTGCACATTGTCAGATTTGGTATTTCCTGAACTGCATATACAACTAATATCTTTGCAGGAAAATTTACATCGACACGCATCTCGCCCCGTGTATGTTTACAAATGCAGTTTTTATTTCAGCCTGCTGAATGCCAACAGGATTACCTGTCTGCGGGTAGACGTCTTCAAAGACCTTCAGACTTTACATCTGTTGTAAGTAGAAACTTCGAAATCTGGGTTTCTTTAACTATGAATCGTTTGGGCGGAATGGTATTCGGCAAGACAGGACAGTATATTGTAACAGTTTTCTTTGAATCTTGCACTACGTTGTTGCACAGCGCTTAATGCTTAACATTCATATTATTATGGTCTTTAAAAAGAAGTTATGGGTTTTGAATGCAGGTAACGTTATTAAAGAAAGTGCGTTCCTACTCAAAATAATTAATGTATTTTTTTAATGAATTGTGTTCTCTGAGATCGGATCGATGGATGAAGGACGTTTCTTGACTCTTAAAGTTTTGAGCATGCTTTTAACTGTGTTTACCTATTTCATGCTGAACGGTGGTTCGGTTCTTAGAAGTCTAGTTTCAGGTAACAGCGAATGGTTGATGTGGCTACATGTTGCTTAAAGAAGAACTGTGTCTCGCTGAACAGAATGGTATATGTTACAAAAAGAACTGCTTATCGCGTTGAGCAAGATATCCTCCTATTTGCATGAACTTTGGTGTGGACGTGCCATTCACGTACGCACTTGCACCTGAAATAACTCATCATGTCATCCTATCTGCATTTTCGCATTAATCTTTGACCCACCTCCCCTAAATCTGCTTACAGAATATTTCTTCTGTGTTACATTGCAAGTTTTTCCCCTGCCACTCAGAATCCTGATATGAAGAATTCCAAATTTTCAAATTCCCGAGATAAACGAGCATGATACGTGCCAGAACGCTTTTAGAATGCTCCTTGACGTCTTCATGGGGATATTGGTTTTTCCAAGTTCACGCTGCCGCCAGGAGAGCATTGGACTGAACAGACTGTATGCGTTTTATTCGCAAAGAGTATGTCTTTTCGAGTCTCCTGTACGCAAGATGTGTAGGTCGCAATAAAAGATCCGGGTCCTGAAAGATAACAGGTAAAGTGATGCGCCGTATCTCTGTGGATAATATTATGAGGACTGATAGTGTGGATAGTAGGTGCTTAACCCTATATGACGTGAAGAAAGAAGCCACGATGGTTCACAGCGTCTGTCAGCATTAACTATGGCAGCATTTAAGTATGGAGCCTGTTTGCTGAAGTCCACCGTAGGCTAGCGAGCGCTTGTAGGGCTAGCGAGCGCTTGTTTTGCTCTTGCTGATCAAAGCAAGTGACGTTAAGTTTCCGAGTTCCATCTTGAAACGGTTTCGATGTTAAGGAATATAAACACCGTTGGATGGATAATGAATTAAATGATGGACAAGCGTAGTACCCCATCCCCCGCACACACACACTCGCACACACACCTCCATCCTATACACAGTTTTTAATCGTTTTATTTTCGTGTAGACACTTTGAGTTTAGCATAAGCTAGCTGGAAATATTTAGCTCTTATAAAAACAAACATGCAATATTTCGCCACATGGCAGGGCGCTGACAAATCAGCTGTCAGATCTGGGCGCTTTGAAAGATGGGTCCCAGCAGACTTCTGGAGGGACAGGTTCACCCTGTTCTTCTTCTGACATGTGACGTCATTTAACAGATAACTGTTCGTTTCCGTCACATCCGCCATCCTGTTTCCGTGGGTACGGATGGCTCGGTGTTGACTGTAGCTCTCCTCATGCCGGTCAAGTTACGCAAGCGACGAGCAGAAGCGAAACAGTCACACTCGAGCAAGGTTGATTTTTAAAGCGTGTACCAGACGTATAATACCGGTTTTCCCCTCCCGCCCGTTTTTAGTTTTTGGTTTAATCTTTTTGCACAAAGTCCCACGAATTTTCGATATTTTGGTAACTTCGTGTACGCTAGCTGCTGCCTGTTTCTTTGCCTGATAGTTCAGAAGGATGTTATAGGTACCATTGCTCACCATAGAGACAAGATTTTATCAGTTTTCTTGCTACAAATGCAGCTGAAACATTTACACCTCTGACAACCTTTTCTTATTTGTGAACTAGTAGTCACATGTTCGTATTCCGATGGAACCTCTATGGAAAGGGGTAATTAAGTTGCAGATCGTCCAATTCGGACTAGTGAATTTCTGAGAATCTTTTGCAGCCGAAATGCGATGCCATATAGAATGTTTTAGTCTGGCCAGCCTAACAGTCGCACTGCTGAGCGTTGTTTGAGGAAGCGTCATTGAGATAAGACTTGCAATGGGTTCTTCAAACTGACGATGGCTATGATCTAAGGTGTGGTTCAGATGAGGCTTGCAATGGGTTCTTCAAACTGACGATGGCTATGATCTAAGGTGTGGTTCAGCTAAGGCTTGCAATGGGTTCTTCAAACTGACGATGGCTATGATCTAAGGTGTGGTTCAGATGAGGCTTGCAATGGGTTCTTCAAACTGACGATGGCTATGATCTAAGGTGTGGTTCCGACTTCCCATCGTCTGGCTCGGGCTTCGACGTATCTTTTCTCGTCTTTCCGGGTCCCTCAGAATTTCCGTTAAGTCTATACATTTTCCGGGTGGTATGCCTATGTGAAAATGATCGCGTGATCCTCGGAAACTTTATGGACTGGCAGAAGGCGGTTTTGCGGAGTTCAAGGGTCTGTCTAAATATTTGATCAGACCCCGCCTGAGTACTGCCTGCAACCCTTCAGTTGGTCTCACAGTTAAGCCAAACTTTCATTGCGCGCACGAGATCGACAAGCGCTTACCTATCCAGGCCGCTTACTTCAAACCTGTGGCACCCCGCCCCACTTTTGGTGTGTTATCTCTTGATCTCTCCTTCCCCCCTCCCTACTTTTGATTTTTATTGTTTTGCGTTTTGCAGAAGCAGCATAAGAGTAAGCAGTGAATAGATTCTATAATGTTTGACAGCTCAGTGTAGCCTGCCTCGCTAAAGATTTTACTTTTTTTTATTTCAGATCATTATACGACAACAAGATACAGTCTCTAGCAAATGGCACTTTCGTTCCGTTGCGAAGTATTCAGACGTTGTAAGTACGAAGACTGCTTATGCACCTCTGTGTGTATGCTTGCTTGTGCGCGCATGTGTTGTAGTGTGAGCTTTTGTGTGAAAGTAATTTGTGTGCCGACGGCTTCCGTCGTGCTCAAAGATCTATGCAATAAAAATGCAGGTGAACGATGCTATTTTTTAAACTAGAGTTCGAATTTATTCTCAACAGCCACGATATCTACCTAGAGTGTGCGCGATGTCTTCACAAGGACGCTTGTAAATATTTTCATAGATTGTTTTCTCTGACGACACAAGACTTTTTTTTAGGTTATCACCAGGCAAGGGGTGCTGGGAACACCTAAACTAATCTGCTTTCAAAATATGAAAAGCTTACAGCTCATTTCTGACAGACGTACGCAATGACTTCGGCTATCTCTATCAGGAGCAAAGTGATTCCTGTTTAAGTTAAACCCACATGACCGCGCGGTCGTGTTGCTTAGTGGACGTGTCCGCTCATATTTCAGCAGTCCCCTCACGTGCGTGACCCCTTCACCCCAGCCTCTCTCCCCTACGTCACGGAGCTCGCTTCGGGCATTGGTTTGTTGTGCTCTGCATGGGCAGTCTTGGGGTGAGATGGGGGACATGCAGACTGCCTGTGCATGCGTACTGCTAATGCTACAAGTTCTTCCCTCCCTTGGCTATCTAATCCTTCGCAGCGGTCACGGCTATTAGCCGCCAAAGTGTCACGGGGGCTGCCAGACTCAGCGATAATCTGCCTTGACCTTTATCTCATTGTTGCTGGCGCTCTTTCGCAATGACAAAACCCGTTTCCGGTTGTTTATCAGGAGAAAAACACGAGACATTTTTTTACACAAGGGAAGAACAGGGGTGCTTCTCGCAGGGAAAAGAATGCTCTGATTTCCCGGCGGAGTTGTAGCATTGATTAGAACTGAGACAGACGCCGAGAGAAAGAGGAAAGCGAGGATTGTTGTAATTCTGAGCTCGGGCAAAGGGCCTATCCATATATAGCTGTCTCTGATTAGAAACCCATGCAGCTGTTTTATTAGAGATGTGCTTTGGTGTCGGAGACTGCATGGAGCTGGCGGGATGTAAAAGCTTCAGAGCTTGTCTTATAAAGGGGGGATAACTTCCCTTTATCTAACAGATCAAAGCGGAAACGAATTGCTCGGAAGCAAGAACGCGGCTGGAGCTGGGGACGTGGTGATTGTGGTGTTATGATCCAGGAAGTGACGTCTGTTTTGTTTCTCGCCTTTTCTGACAGCTTTATATCCAGCAAAAAGCTGACGTCAAAGGATAGCGAATCTTGCGAAACAGCACGAATGGGAGGTTCTGACACGCCGTGCAGAGTATGGTGTTCGCATGTTATAAACATGACCATTGTAAAGGACTAACTGATAAAAACAATAAAATACCTTTTTAAAATATGTAGGGAAAAAACTTAAAAGTAAAAATGGGGTAATAAAAAAAGATTTGTGGCGAAGTGGCCTGGACTATAGTAAATACAGAGGCTGCGGAGGGTGTCACAAAGGAACATAGTAAAACAGCACGATTTGAAGAGGGGGAACACATTTTTTGGAAAGAAATATTATTCATTCTGAGATAAACTTTAAGGAGAAGATAAAGCACAACACCAGTTTAGAATGAATAACATATGAGTAGAAAAAAACGGATGATTCGGATTAAAGGTATAGGGCTGATATTTATAAGGACAAATATGAGTCGCTTTATTATTTATATAACACGAAACGAGAAGTTGCTGAAGAACGGAAGGAACTGCGAGATTCTCAAGGCGGACAATAAACGTGCATATAAGCGGACATAAAGGGGAAAGAAAAACAACAGGACGGGAGTCCATAAAGCTGAGGCTAGTGGACTCCCCGCCAAGGCCGATCCAAGTTTATTGGACTCGTTAAGGGCGTGGACATCGAGCGCCGTCTGTCGTCAGGTCGCTGTCGCACTCCATCTTCTGCGTTCCGCTTCGTCTGCTGCGAGTCCCTAACAACGACGTTTTACAACGCGCCGTGCTGGGCAACAAAGTGCCGCGAGCGCCCCGAAAGGGAAGGAGGGCTGGCAGAGAGGGATTATGACCACTGCTCTTTGCCCTTGATATGTTCCAGTCATAACCCCTTTGAACTTTATGACTGTAGAACAGAACGGAATTGCTAAGGCCACACACATACACGCGAATAACATGAACGCACATATTCACAAGCGCGCGCTCTCTCTCTCTCTCAGTCGAAAAAAGCAACGGAAATTTAAGAGGCACAGTCACAACGCCTTCTGGTCTGGCACACTAGGTTTTTATCACAGACGGGCCTCTGAATACCAGACATCGACAGACGTATCCCAAAAGAATCATGGAAATTAACCTCGCCCTATCAGCTGAAATAGTTGTCTGCGTGACTGCCGGTATTATTTTTGCTTACATTCTGGGATATCCCCTTGCGTTTACTGCCACAGACTGCCTGTTTGGTACCTAGCAGGCACATGTCTGATGTCTGTGATGTTGCGCTTCTGCTGCGCAGTAACATCACTTACGAACCTGTAAATGAAAGTAGTTCTTAACTCCCTTCCCCACCCACACCCACCCACCCCATCACTTTCCGTTAATTCTGTAGAGCTCTTACGCTGTGCTAGTCGCCGCTCTGACCAGCATTGATTAATGCTGCTGCTGCCGCTGCTGGTGGTGCTGCTGCAGTTACTTCTTAGTAACGTCCTTGCTACAGCGGCCTGTCGTGGAGCGACCAGCGAGGATTGGTTCTGGTCTTACGACGCAGGGGCTGGAGAGACGGGCTACTAATGTGAGTCATTACAGAGATGGTCGCATTAACAAGGGTCTCCTGTTTCCAGAGGAGTCTGCATGCCGGACGCGTGCTAAAGCGTCGTAAAAAAAAAAAGACGATCCCATTATTTCCAGGAAACCACGTATGTCCTAATTCCCAGGCTCACCGTGTCCATCACTGGCGCCTTTGTCATTCAATCAAGACCACGGAGTTAAAAAAAAACTGGCCTACTGCTGAAGCTGGGAGCCGGACCCTGTGTTGCTGTGGGAATGAAGAGCATTTCAAGAGAGATAACTCAGTGAAAGAGGACGACTGAAATGGATTGCACGCGAGTGCAAACTCTCGTGTGCACTAAAATGTTTTTACAAGAGAAGGGGGCAGATGGGGACACTGACACATAGAATGAGATGACCTTGTGGGTCAGTATTGAGGGCGGGAAAGAAGGGGCCGACCGGCCGATGCACAATCAAGATTAGCAGAGTGTAAAGCAATCCTTGCGCACGGCACTGTTCGGTAAAACCTGATAGACTGCACCAGGTACGCCGGTCATTTCCTGTGTGCGTAAACGTAGATTTTGTGTACAGTGTGAAATAACGGCTTTGAACGTCATCACAGACCTTCAGCTTCATCGAGGGCTTAATTAGTCGTGGAGAGTGGGGGTGTGGGGAGAGAGAGAGAGATTTGGCTGAAAGAATGGGGAGATCAAGGCCTACTGAAAACGCACAGAGAGGACACCCGAAGTCCGAGACAACAAATGATAAATAGGATATATCAATAGACATCCATTGCTTCTTCTCAACTGTCGATCGCTGAATTTATTTATTTATTTACAGACATCTAGCTCGGAATCCCTTCATCTGTGACTGCAACCTTCAGTGGCTGGCTGACTACCTGAAAGTGAACCCAATCGAAACTAGCGGGGCCAGGTGCGAAACGCCCCGCCGCATGAGACGAAAGAAGATCACCAGAGTCAAACCGCAGAAGTTCAAGTGCAAAGGTCAGTGACCATTCTGGAAATCGTCTGAAGAGTTAAGCCCCTCCTTACTTACCCCTTATTACTTCTAGCGCAAATGTCTCCGTTAGTTAACTTTCACTGCTCAAAGATGGGAACCAGGTTTATGCTAAACACTAAGTACGATATAAAAAAAAATCCTGGAGTGGAGTCAAAACACTCATGGTAAATGGCAAGCAGACGACGACGATGACGAGACGGCTATAATAACTAGTACGTGTACCATTAAAATTGCTACCAGTGCTACAGAACAACTTGTATCGACAAAAGCTCAGATCCTGCAGTTATCATCTTTGGCGATCATCCAGTGTATCAACTTCCAGTGGTGTGAAAATCTTTCTAGAAAGGTGATGGTGATGAGCAAGAGAATGAGGACCAGGAAGAAAATAGAATCATACCAGCGGGGGAGAGGAGGGGACGGGTGTTGCAATATTTCAGAAAACGTAGGGTGTTCCTTATGTCTGTCCTGCCTCATCAGAACTTTCCCTGCCTAACTGCCTTCTTGCAGGGGCCGAAATTCATCGCACCATCAACGCCGGCACGTGCATGATAGACCGAGAGTGCCCGCGCGACTGCGTGTGCATCGGAACCTCCGTGGACTGCTCGGGCCGCGGGCTGGACAGCATCCCCAGAGAGGTGCCCATGTACACCACCGAACTGTGAGTACTGCTCAGCAGGGTCAGTAAGCTCCAGCAAATGTGAATTGACATCGGGAAGAGAACGCGTTTATCTGCATACCTACCCAAAAAGTGAGGCATGCATTAAGAAAGCCTTCTTCTTCGCGTCAGTCTAGCATTTCGGCGAGTTCCTGTCTGTAGAAAGGCGTAGCTTCTGCTGAGTGTGACTGCGCACTTGCTTGCATCTTCAGGCTTTTCAATGCCATTCCTAAAACGGACAGACTTTCACTGCGGTAGGCTCACGCAGACGTTAAAGCAGCCCTGGGTGATATCTTTGCAGTAAATGCCAATTAAATTAAACAAGATGATGATGATGATGATGATGATGATGATGATGATGATGATGATGATGATGACAATGACGACGACGATGATGACGACGACGACGACGACGACGATGATGATGATGATGATGATGATGATGATGATGATGATGATGATGATGATGATGATGATGAAAGTCTTCTTTGTGCAGGAAACTGACTTCGAATCAAGTCACACGATTACCAGCTGACGGTCTCTTTGAGCGACTTCCGAACCTTCAGATTCTGTAAGCATTTTCGTCCTGTCTTCAACCAGCTCCATGGCAATCGCTGACTACACAGCGTCTTCGCTCTTAGTCTGAGGAGACACTGCACAGTTTAACCCTGTCGTCGCGTGATGCAGTGCCATGACCTGTCCTTTAACAGACAAACGGCTGGGGGCAGAATATAACTAAAACTGTTAGGAATCCCAGACACTTCGTCTGTCAGGTTCATTTAAAGGTAGATGTGAACTTCAACCTACGCTCTCTTGCGCCTTTTCCTCACATCTAAACCCCCACCCACTCATCCTGCACCTACCTACACATGCTTGAAACCCCATTGGTCCGTAGAATCAGGGCAGTCTTCCCTAGAAGACGTCACACAACCACCAGTGCGTGGTCTGTTGTAGGCTTCTGATGTCCCCTTAAAAAGTCAGGCATTAAATGTCGTATCTTGTGGCCGTTATGTCCTGAACGTCGCTCAGAACAGGAACCATAACCCTGCTAGCTCACACCACCTGCAAAGTGACGTGTTGCCGTCCTGTCTGCATGACATGCAGGAATGCACATTTGGCTCCCCTTCTGGCCTCCAGCAAGTAAGGTGTCCCTACTTTTTAAACAGGATGTGCATTCCATTTCCTTCTACTAGTTTTGTTCCTTGTTTGGGGAAAAAAAATCTCTGCTTCTCGCTTTTCATCCTTCAGAATGCAAATTCGTATTTTATTTCTGATCATTACACATAAATTGCCCGTTAAACAAATTCCGCTATGACCTTGATGAAGGACTACTTATTCAGTCAGAATTCAAACTACTTTGTAATCCTAGGTGGCTTCTGAAAACGTAAATGTCTTTGTACACACTTGCGGCAGCTGTCTTCTCCGCAAAGAAAAGGTGGGCGCATGTTGTGTTGGGTGTCCTAATGCCTCCTGCTGTCCATGTAGGGAACGCGTCTTGCATGTAAAATAAAAAGAAGGACCAGAAAGAGTAAACAGATAAAAGGAAATTGAAACAGGAGGTGGAAAAATTACGAATAGGGCGAAGAAACTAGAAATAAATCAGAGAAACATAAAAATACAACAGCAAACCAAGTAAAGGATAGGGAGAGAGAAAGGAAGAAAAAGGAAAGATGTTATTATATAGCATGCCACGAACACCTACAATAACAATATATATATATATATAACGTTTATGCTGAGTTATACTGTAGCATGCACTTTCTGGTTGTTTGCAGAGATCTAAGTGACAATAAAATTCACGAAATAGAGGACGGAGCTTTCGATGGTGCCGAGAAATTGACCGATCTGTAAGTATACCTTCTTGTGCAAAACTGTAAAAAGAAGTGTGTGCCATGAGGACAAACTGGATAGTTTCTTTAAACTTGCAAACGACAAAACAGTGTATGGGAAGGCGTTTCATTTTTAAAAAATAAAACCTTCATTGCTTTAATAAAAGCAGGTTAAATTCCTGCCACTAATCAGCCTATTCAAGGACAAACTTTGTGAAGAAAGAATCGTTGTTTGCCTAACGGCTTCTGGTATTTCGTCGGTGGTACCATAAAGTTCCCACAAAAGGAGTGAGTGACTGACACTATCTCCCTCGTTGCACTTGCTGTAGCTGGCGTCACGCACTTCTCCCCCCCCCCCCCCCCCCCCCC
>SMGT01003606.1:5976-42754 GCA_004794575.1 Lanistes nyassanus | reverse complement strand
GTCCAAAGAGAATGCATGTAAACAATAAAACAGAAAACGTCAGTCCCTCTGGATGCGGAAAGTGGTCTGCGAAGGAAAAAGACACGAAAAGGTCAGACCTCTTATCACTTCCTCTCCGGTGACATTTTGCGTACAGCAGCCGCGAAACAAGACGCCACCCCGGTCCGCGAACCCTTTTCACTAATCGCCGTGCTGCTGCTCCACAAGCTGAAGGAAACTGTGAAAATGGGTGCATGCCCAGCCGGACCCCTCCCACTGAGCAGAGGCTTGTATCGCTGGCTGGATTGCACTTACTCGCCAGAGCTTAGGGCCTTTCTTAACTGGATGTGTGCCCTTTGTCCCCGACTGATCGGCGTGTGCATGGCCAGGTTGGCCAAAGTAAAACGCGCATTCGTCCAGTTATGAGAAGCCTTTAGGTTCCCCAGCCCCCTAAGCATCACCTAGCCTCAGTTGCCCAACAGTTAAGGCGTCTTCTTTGGAGGCGGGATGTCATTGGTTCGGGCTTCGGCCGAGTCATTCCCAAGACTTAAAAATTTGCAATCTAGTGCCTGCCCTGCCTGACGCCTGCCACTATAGGGAACAGTACTAGGACAGGTTGGCCCGGTGTCTGTATAACGTGCCTGCGTGTGACTGAGGCCCGTGTTGAGACAGCAGTCCCAGCGTGCCAGCATGTGCGCCTAGTTTGTGATGGTATGTTAAGCAATAAAACCAAACAGTCCATCCCCAACACCCTAGAAAAGCGGGTGGATATCAGATTTTTATTAACTGCAAACTGAAAGTGCAGATTTATGTGTTAATAGATTCAGTGCCTCATTCCCGAAAGTATGCTTGAATGTATTGCAAGGGTGTAAGAGTTATGAGTTACAGGAAGATATTTTGGTTTCAGCTTTTTTTTCCAGGAGTAAGAGATGTGGGTGGAAGGTTACTGTACAAATGATGAACTTCTTGACAGTGCTTATAGCATGTAAAATCATTTGTGGTCTCTATTTTCCAGAATGCTCAGGGGGAATAAAATAACATGTATTAACAATGCAACATTCTCTGAGACTGCCAAATTACGACTTCTGTAAGTATCGCCTGCACAGCGTATTCACAAGATACATTACACGATGTTTCATAAACTGTAAATATATAGCACACTATTATTTTGACTTTATTTAGCATTCATTTTAATTTGCTTTATGAAAGATGCTTACTGTTTAAATTTTTCATTATAGTATAGCAGTGACATTGACAGTTTGATAATGAAGTTGGGAATACATATATACAAGTTGCAGTTTGAACTTTGAGATTTAGTGGATAATTTGTTTTGGTTTTTTTCACAATGAAGTTTGGTGTACTCTGCTAGGTGAAATAGACCAGATTTAAATAAAATTGTCTTTTTTTACTTGAATGCTTAAAACGCACCAAAAGGGAAGGAGTTGCTTTGCTGTTGGCAGTTTCGGTGGATGTAGATTTTATCAGTTTTCAATGCTGTGATACATTTTGTAGGTCTCTGTATGACAACCAGATCCGCTGCATCATGCAAGGGTCCTTCGACAGACTTCATTACCTTTCCACTTTGTAAGTTAAGAATGATCTGGTTTTATACATTTGTTCCCTTCTTTCTCCCACCCAGCAACCCTCACTGTCCCTGTCAGCTTCCCCTCACCCCTCCCTCTCTCTCCATATTTTTTTTCAGTATCCTTATTCTTTTTTCATCTTTTCTATTTTATTATTCTTTTGATCTTATGGAATGAGACCATCCAACCTATCTGTGGGGGAGGGGGGGGTAGGGCTGGGATCCCCTGGTTAAATATATTTTTATTTGTGATGTAATCTCACTGCATGGTGCCAGTGACTGAGAAGCATCTCCTGGAAGAGTTGTCTGTCTGCAGGAACTTGATGGTGAACCCATTCCACTGCAGTTGTCACCTGAGCTGGCTGGCAGAGTGGCTCAGTCAGCGTAACATCATAACAGGAACCCCAACTTGCACAGCTCCTGGTAACCTGAAGAACAAACCCATCCAGGAATTGAGTGCCAAAGATTTCGTCTGTGAAGGTAAAGAAATCAACGACCAGAAGAACGGTTGAAATTTCTTTTGTGGTCAGGTTGAAGAAGTAGCCTTATATGACCCAAGTTGTTGGGAAGAATCCTCTCACCACAGCGTTTAGCAATGGGGGAGGGGTGCGGTTTAAGCAGGTACTAAGGGGAGAGAAGTTTGCTCTGAGTTATTAATATGGTTGTAGAAATTGCTTCCCTTTGAGAAATTTTCTAAGCTGCAGGAGCGTAAACACTTTAGCTACATATAAAAGTTAAGTCACTGTGAGTCCATTCTCACAGAAGGAAAAAAAACTAGAATAAGTTGGTTAAGAAAAAAATGTTTATTACAGTATACTCTAGTCACTGGGAAATATGATGGCTATGGATTTGCAAAAACCCATTTTAATACATGTATCGGCCTACTTGCACTGTTTGTAAGAAACTTGCCTGTCAGTGATATCTTCTGATCTGGCTTAGAATGTTTTTTTTTCAAAAATGCTATTTGACTCCCATAGAATATAATCCCTTGTTATTTTGGCAAGTAAGTCTTCAGGTTGATGTCATATGGACAGCATTTTATTTTTTTCCAGAGAACAATGAATTAGGCTGTCATATGGGTACACCTCTTTGTTGTCCAGACAGTAACATGGGTATGTTTTAATGTAAAAAATCTTTAGCACTTTGTGAAAGAATTAATTACATTTCGCATGTAAGCAACTGCTTCAAGAGAAAAATAATTTGACCAGCTTGTTTTCTTTTCCATCAGGCTTTGTGAGTGATTGGATATTTCCTAGCATATACTGGTGTGTATGTGTGTGTGTGTGTGAGCGTGCATGCATGTGTATGTGTGTGCATGAGCATGCATGCATGTGTGTGTGTGTGTGTGTGTATGTGTGTGTGTGCTCATCTCGAAAGAGATGTGAAGGACCATAGAATTTTGTGTTACGGTACAGATGAGACTGGATGATTTTGTTTGTGACAGTCACCATTGAGAATAGCTGTGATCCTCGTGCTTATTGCCCACCTAAGTGCACATGCACTGGAACAGTTGTGAGATGCAGCCATCAGCAGTTGCAGGAGGTGCCCAAGTACATTCCCTTAGACACCACAGAGCTGTGAGAAACTTAGCTGATTTTGTTTTGTTGACTTTGATCAACCAGACATCAGTGTCTACATGGTTATTGTAAGAGTTGATGGTTAAACTTTGAGTTTCTCATAGTACCATCTACTAAAAGGCTAGTTAAAAATCTTTTGTGTCACAGTATTTTGTAGGCCAGTAAGCTGTAACAATAAGCTAGAGTTTAAATTATGAATAGGAAAACAGTCTATGTTTGATGTATGATGTATAGATAATACAGATAATAGCAATTTTTGTACTCTTAAAAATCTAACAGTTTCCTCTAAAAGATTATAAAAATTATGTAGAACATATTTATTCTTAAAAAATATGCATTATTGTTTATACTGTTTTGATAATTTGTGAGATGACTCATCAGATCTAAATGAATTAAAGTATAAGAATTACAAAAATGTCACTGGAATGTTTCGCCCAGATACATGGATGTAAATGAGATTCAAAGAATTCCTGCTGAAATTGGCCTGCTAACAAACTTGAAGCGCTTGTAAGTCCATTTCTCGAACAAGAATGCATGCATGTTTAGATTAACAATTACTAGGTATATGTGGTCATGTTCATGTTCATGTCATAGACACTCCTGCACATTGGCCCCTGGTGCCCTTAATTAATAGAGGCAAGACCTTGTCTGCCTTGAGTGCATACACATAATTCAGTTTATCATGAGGTTATAAGTCATACCACAAAAATAACCTTGGGATAGAAGGTGCAGAGGAAAATTACATTTTTTTAGTTGTGCCAAATAAAGTCATAAGTCACCAAATTGCTTTTAATGAAAACCACAATATTCCTTGTAGCACATTAACTTTTGACATGTTTGTGGAATTACTCTGTCTGGGATGGTAGGTTCATAGAAGATGAAAATAAATCATAATGAGAAAATGTTAATTTAAAAAGTGATCTGCGTGGGAGATGCTCTAGAGATTTGGTGCATTACATAAACTGTTTCACATAATTAGGACTGATGTTGTCCCAAACTGCTGTAGGTGTACACTGTGTTTTTTCCCTGCAGAGATTTGAGTCACAATAAGTTGGTCACTTTGCCAGAAGTTATCTTTGCCAACCTGACATCTCTGTCAACATTGTAAGTACAGCTGTTAGTTAATGACATAATGTTAATTCCTTATGCTGTGAGAGTAGTGAAGTAAGACAGCAACGATTTTTATAGTCCAAGTAATTTTGTTCCCACCACAGATCCCTTGCTTTCTGTTTGTTCAAATAATAGTTAATATGAAGTCTCCAGAATTACATATTTTATGTTTTAATTATTTGTGTGTGTGTGTGCATGCGTGCACCTGTGTGTGTATGTGTGTGTTTTGGGGTTTGCTTTTTTTTTGATACAGAATCCTCAGTTACAATGACTTACAATGCATTGCTGATACCAGCTTTGTGGGGCTGAAGGAATTGCGCATACTGTAAGTACATTGTCAGTATACATTTTCCTCCGGTTATAGATTTTAAATGTTGTTTTAAGTACAACTATTAGTTTAGGCATTTCAGTGCTTTTGTTTGTTTTCAGGTCATTACATGGAAACAATCTGTCAACCATTCCGTACGGTGCTTTCAATGACCTGGAAGCTTTGTCACACATGTAGGTCACCATCGCTTGATATTTTGCTCTATCACCAACTCCTCATCTCAGTGTTATTAAATAGTTTAAAACTCATGTATAATAAAACATGTTTCTCAGCTACATGTGCATTGCAATAGTGTATTTTGTGTGTGGATGTGTATACATACTTGAATGCCTGTGGTGTATGAGTGTTCATGCAGTAGAGGCTGACAGAGATTAAAAGAACAAAAACAGAAGTCATTTCTGAAATTTTGTTTAAATAATGGCTGAAGCATATAAAACTGTTTGTACCCAATTTTATGTTTGGCTATGCAGTCAACAGTGAAATAACTACATGCATGTTTTTACTGGCTCAGTGCTCTTGGTGGAAATCCACTGATGTGTGACTGTAATCTGAAGTGGCTGTCAGACTGGATCAAGCGTGACTACATTGAACCAGGGATCGCCACATGCTTTGGTCCACGGCAAATGAAATCCAAGCTTTTGTTGACCACACCCTCCAGCTACTTTGAATGTCTTTGTGAGTAACTGTGAGTCTTAGATGTGATATGTTAAGAATTACACACACACACACACATGGGATAAGAAAGGTAACAAAATCAATTATGCTGTGCTATTAGTTTCTCAAAATTCTTAACCCCATCCGATATTGAAATTTCTTTACCACACCTATTGATTTTGTGGCAGATTTAGATTGTTTACCACCACCATTTATAATGTTCAAAAGTTCAGTAAGGTTTCCTATGCTAAAAAAGTAAACAGTGACCCACAACCTTTTTAGGCAATAGGGGAATAGGGTGTTTTGAGACCCCACTTTTCTGTGGGGCAGCATTTTGGGAGTGGTGCCCATCTCTCCCTGGCTGCCTTATCTTCCCTGACCCAGGAGCTGGCTACCTGGTGACACCTGGGTCAACTAGGGAGGTCACTTGAGTCATGGGTTTCAAACCAGCGGCTACACCTGTGATCATTTAAAATATGAGTGCCGGTCAGATCTAAAACAGGAAGACCATGATTCGATTCGATTTCTTTATTGTCATAAGACCACTGTCCTTTAACAAGGGGGAGATAACTAGAAAAAATTTACATAATTACATTGCATATGCATCCATTCAACGTCCCATTCGAACGCATCTGTTCAACTTCACATTTGAAGCAAAATTTAAATGTGGTCAATGAATTGACCGAACAAGTTACGTGATTCATACAGTCATCATAATAACCTGTATACATGCTGGTTGTACAGCAGGCCATTCGCGATCAACTGAATGAAAAAGCTTTCATCTTCACAATGAGCTCTGTCTTCTGTCCAGTGCTAAGTGGATAAATCTAGCTAAATTAACCATTTCTCTAGTATTCTCAGATTGTAAAAGTAAGGATAGCAGACTCCATGTTGGGTTGTTAAAGTGGTGTTGATGTATAGACCATAATGAGACATCACAAAGATTTACCAATCTTTCATTTTGTTCAGTATTACCACAGCAGTTTACTTGTAGGTAATCAAGTCTACTGTGTTACACATAGCCACACGTGGAGTGGCATAGGCCCCTGACATAACAAAAGTTTGTTGCCTTGTTTTCAGCGGATCCTGACCCATTAGTCGCAGAGAAATGTAATGTCTGTTTACGCAAGCCCTGTCTTAACGGTGGTATCTGCAAGCTTGTTGAGTTTAAGAACTTCACCTGCGAATGTGCCCCTGGATTCCATGGTGATAAGTGTGACCAACAGATTGATGCCTGCTTTGGAAATCCATGTCATAATGGTGGCAAGTGTGAGGTTTTGGAATTTGGGCGTTTCAGGTGAGACTGGATTGCAATATTTTAGCTACTTTAGGTAAATCCTTTGACAACCAACTGTCCTCTATCCCGATAAAGTGATCTTTGTCATCTGTCAGCATGTTTTTAAAAATGCATATGAAATTTGTGCATTACAGGCACTCTGTTGAGTGTTGGTAATTTGACTTTTGCAGCTTTTCTCAATATTAACATTGTGACATGGCAAGGACATTATAAGAGTTCAAATCTGCTGTTTCGTCATCAACCATTTCAGTTATTTGCAGTAGTGAACATTGCATTTGAAAATGTTTATCTGTCTTTAAAGTATTCTTGGAAATAAGTGGAGGAAAGGTTCAGAGCCATCCATATTAGTTTTGCTATATCTGCAGTCCTAGATAATAACAGTATTGTGTAGACCTCATTATTACAAAATTCCATTTGTATGTTTGAGATTGTATTAGCAAATGTTCAGTCAGCTAGGAAGGGAATGGCTTAGGTAAATGAACACTTTGACTAAATAATACATTCATATATTCAGCAGTATGCATGCAGTGACTGGACATGAAATTGCTGGCGTACAAAAGAAAATAAATGGGGTTTTTTGCCCCATTGTTTTTTTTTTACAGGTGTCATTGCTTGGATGGTTTTGAGGGCGACCGATGTGAAACAAACATTGATGACTGTCATAACAATATTTGCAAGAACAACGCCACGTGTGTAGACGAGATTCAGTCATACTCTTGTCGGTGTGCACCCAGTTATACAGGTCTGTTCAGTCAGAAATTTATGAAACTTGTTATGATGGAGATAGTTACATAGTTAAAACTGGTTTTAGGGAAAGGCAAATTACAATTTATTTGAATAATTTTGTTACCTTTATTTTACATAAGATTTTGTAAAATACATGTATAACACTTATATGGATGAAAACTAATTGTTATGTTTCAGGCAAGTTTTGTGAAAACAGGATACCATACTGCAAGGCAGGCTACAATTACTGCATCAATGGGGCCACCTGTGTGGCCATGGAAGGAGGTTACCGGTGAGCTTCCCTTGTAGTTGCAGGTGTTGTGGTCAATGGAATTGATACTATGTTAATAAAGCATTTCATAGAGAATGTATTCCACTGAAGACTTGGTGTAAGTTAATGTTAAAGTTTCCCTGTTTTGGACAGCAAGCATTTGGGGAATTGTCATATATCAGCACAAATATTCAAGTGTTTAAGAGTCATGTGTTAATTATTTGTTATTATGTTTTTGCAGATGTGATTGCCCACCAGGATTTCAAGGGAAGAATTGTTCTGAAAATATAGATGACTGTAAGTCGCACGTCTGCCTGAACGGAGCATCCTGCCAAGACGGCGTGAGCTCCTATACCTGCATGTGTGCGCCTGGCTTCTCTGGGCAGTACTGCGAGATTGCACCTGTCCTAGCCTTGCTTAACTTTGACACGGCCTCTGTCACTGGAGCCTGCAAATACCACCAGTGTCAGAATAACGCGGTGTGCTACCAGCCGAAAGGCTCTGCTGACTATATGTGTAAATGTGCACCAGGTATAACATTGCGCTTTGCCCTCCCTATCTCAAATGCTGTAGATTTTAGAGCCTAGCACTTTCAAATACACAGGATCATTAGGCGTTTATGTTTAGTTTCCTGATACCTTATCATTTCCTCCTGTTTTCCTCTTTTCACGTAGATGGTGTTTTCAAAGGGGGAAGAATTCCAAGATGTTTAAAGCAAACTGTGCATCATGAAAAATCACAGTATTCTAAAGACTTTTATTTTTTTGTGTGGAAAAGTATGATTAGTGAGAGACAGTTTCTTTGTAAGGTATCTACTTCTTTCATTAACATTCAATTTTTTGTTTTTTGGTACATGTATTTTTCTAAATGTACATCTCCTTCCATTCTCAAAAGTAGAATTCATAGTCTTCACTTTAGGTGAGAGATTTCAGTACGTAGCAGCTATGTTGCAGCTTTGGTGTATTTTGTTGTGCTCCACATCTTGTTTATTTTACTAAAGGCTAATCGAGTTTTTTTCCCCCTCTGTTGTCACCACCATATAGATTTCAGAGACATTTCCCAAAGCAGCAGAGTTTGACTTGGTTTTTGATTGTTGTTACTTGAGGATGACTGAACCACTTTTAATGACACATAGCCCCGCTGTGTTCTGTCAGCATCCACTGTAATCCAATCTGATACATGTATTGTCAATGTTCTGACTTAACTAAAGGGCAAGGAAGGAGACATTTTTCATAATGAAATCTGCTACATCTGTAGCTGCTAGCCACAAACATACTATTTAACACTTTCAAAGCATAGTATTCATAACATGGGGTTCATATTTTAACATTTTTGTTTGAAGATAAAGAGAAAAACTAGGGGGTCTGCAGCTTGGGATAAATAAGGTTAAAAAAAAAACTTGGCCAAGCAAGGCTTAGAAAGGAAGTCAATGTTTCCGGCCATGGCCTCTTCTTGAGAATGACACAAACACATAACAAATTACAAATAAAATGGTCACTTAGCTGACGGAGACACTAGTCATCCACGGTCAATAGACAGGAAGAAAGTGTGGGGAAGGGGACAGTGCAGGGGAAGTAAATCCACTGTCCCTCTTCCCACACTCTCTTCCTGTCCAGCAACCATGTATGACCAGCATCTCTGTCAGCTAAGTGACCATTTCATTTATTATTTGTTATATGTTTGTGTCCTGTTCAAGAGTCCATGCCCCAAAACGTTGGTTTCTTGTCCAAGTTCTTGTTGTTGCTACCAATTTTTAAAAAAATTTGGGGGTCTGTTTTAGGATTTTTGGTTTACATTAAAAAGTTCTTTTTAGAAATCTATAGTCCAGGCTGAACTGAGCATGATCTGCTGTTAATATTAAGGTAGTTGGGGGTGGGGGAGGTCTGTCAGTCTGTCTGCAGACCTATAATCTCTATAGTCAGATGTCAAATTTATTTTGAAAAGAAGCATACATTTTGGACTGCTGCCTGGAAGAAGGGGTTAATCTTGACATTTAGAGGGCAGCAATCATTATCATTAAAGGTACTGAAAATAGCATTTCCATTGTAATGAGAAAATATAGTAGGATCCTTCTGCACACTTCCACACAGTTAATATGAGGCCTGATGGTATGTGTGAATTTTTATGAGAGCTAAACGGATCATGGGAAGGATCACAGCCACTACTATTGAAAAAGACACAACAACTTTAGGTAACTTGGTACCTACAAGTATTGTAGATGTGTGTTTCTTGAGTGAGGATTGATTAAAAACTAGTTTGTTTAATCGGAGTTGGTTTTAACTCACATCAACATTTAACTCGTACATCAACATTGAGAAATAAGGTATAACACTTCACCTTTGAAACTGGTTGTTTTGGTTCAATACATAGAAATATTTTTAAACACATTTCTTTTCGGGCGTGGAACCTATGTCATAAGAAATTTACCTCTCAGTGGAGGAGTGATTATATTATTTTCTTTCCTTCTTTCCTTCGTTTTTTTCCTTTCTTCCTTCATTCCTTCTTTCCCTTTTTCCTTCCTTTGTAGAATCAGTAATCTGCTTTTTGTCTCCAGAGCTTCATTGTGCAATGCACTTCTCATCACAGCTTTTTGTGGTAGATAAGCAGCCAGTAATCCACTCTATAAATCCATTACCAAAAATTAACCATAAGCAAATTTCTAGATTGATTTCTTTCATTGAGATTCTGCTGCTTGGAGAGCAAATGTTCCTTCAAACATCCTCAGAACCACACTTTATGCTGCCTTTGTTGTTTGGTTACAAATTAAATTGCTTACACTGGAAAGAAAGCAAGGATGATATGTAGGACCGTCCAGTTTTGATCATCGTTGATTGAATTTAATGGATATTGACAATCATTTCTGTGCCTAAATTTCATAGTATTTCATCTCATACAGTGAGGAATGCTCATATTTTCCACCAGAAAGCAAAAACCATGGAGGGGTGCTCATGTCCCTTTTCTGTTTGATGTTTCTGCATGCTTTTTATTGCTGGCAAATAGGCAGCTTTTGTCCACGCTGTGCCGCATTGCTTACACGTCAAGTGGTGCCAGTGTGTCAGAACTTCCATTTCATTCATAGTTACAACATGGATGTAGAAGCATTTGGTGGATGTTAGACTAATTCTAAAATGCCCAACTCTGTGGATTGCTCCAGTTTAAAATATGTTGGAAGTTTTGTGTTAGCAGAGCTTGCATGCTGTAAAACTTCAGGCTACTTGTAGCTGTTGTGGTCACTAAATGAAATTTTTAAAATGAGTCCAAACTGGATGTGAGATGCTGATGGCCGTTGTGTAAATTTTTCTCCCTCACAAACACTGGTTTTTAGTAACAGCATGGGTTTCAGTTTGGGTTGTAGTACTTCTAACTGCCGCAGAACTAGATTAAGTATGGGGAGTAAGCAACTTCATCCCCATTTATATCATAGTTACTACAATATGCAAGGTTTCATGCTTCCGGGGAGAAAATAATGAATAAGATGCTTCAAAATTCTTTTATCTTCCATGAAGGCTGAGATTAGATATGATGCAGAAGAATACTGTTGTCACTTTGATTATTTCTTGTACCATGAGTTCACAGGAAGGCAATGTTAATTACAGAGATATTTGTATATGAAACATGGTCTTTATTATTAAATTGTGAACACCATCATTGTTATCCTGGAAGTCTTTTTTTTAACCTTCAAATCATTCTGCATTTTTTCTGATTTGATTCTTAACAGGTTTTCATGGCAAAAAGTGTGAACGTATGTCCAGCGTGTCTTTTAAGGATGAAGACTCATATCTGCAATTTCCAAGAGTGGATTTCCGGCAAGCTACCAATATCACTATTGCATTCAGTACTGATTCAGAAAATGGAATCATTCTTTATGCTGGTGACAACTACCATGTAGCAGCTGAGCTTTTCCGAGGAAGGGTGCGAGTCAGTTTTGATGTGGGCAACTACCCAGTATCTACCATGTTTAGGTACCACAGACCTCTTTCCTGCTTGATTAATTCTTTTGATATATGATTGATTAGTACAATGTATTTCTGAATGTACTTTTTTAATGCACACAAATACATGTACTTTTTAATGAAAAGACATAGGAAAGAAATATATTTGAGGAAATGCAACAGGTTCCATTTGGGATGCTTGGTTGATGCTGTTTATTTGAAATCGGCGATCTTGAATCACACCTCTTCTTGTGAGCCTACCACAAAGATCACAGATATTGTTCCCATCTTTATTTCATTCAAATCTTTTTCTTGTGTTTTATTTTCAGCTACGAGCGTGTTGATAATGGACAGCTTCATGTACTTGAAATGCTAATACAAAAAAAGAACTTCACCATGATAGTCAACCAGAATGGCCGCCAGCCTCGTACGATTATCAATGAGGGACCAAATGAGTACCTAGATGTTACGGATGACTTGTATTTAGGCGGCCTACCTGCTGATGTGAACACCCGTGCCTTTAAAAAGTGGCACATCCGTGACGGAACAAGTTTTAGAGGTGTGTCACCTGACTTTGATTAGTTACAAATGAATTATTATCTTGAAGAAAATACCAAGCACAGTAGTGGAATATTTTCAGGACAAGCACACATTTCCTTCAAAACCTATTATAACATTTGGTCTTGGTTAACATAGCCATGGCAAAATCAAGTGATAAATGAACAGAGAGAGAGGTAGCATGTAGCTCTGAGGCTTCAAGCTTGTACAAATGTCATCCTATTAGCCATGGAACAGGCCAATGCCATTGTCTGGATCACAAAAATCATAAAATGTATTGCCTTTTTTAAATGATGTCAAGGCATAAGATTTTGTTTAACTTGCAGGATGCTTTTCCAAGGTGTTTATCAACAGCAGGCAAGTGGACTTGATAGCAGCAGTCACGCGACACAAGGTGACACCTGGGTGTCAGCTGGATCCCTGCCAAAACCACATGTGTCAGCGCGGTAGGTGCAGGCCCCGCCGCAAACAGTCGGGCTACAAATGCAAATGCGAGAAAGGATATCAAGGGAAATACTGTGATAGAGGTTAGTCCTGCTGTACATGCAGATGTCTGTCGGCAGCAATGCCACTGTGCTGCATTGTGCACAACTACCGGGGCCGTGTAATCAGCATTCAGTATGTGTGTTTATGGCCATGATGGTCCTCCTGCAAGCTGCATTGTGTGAAAGCTGATGGGGATGGAGTTTTTTTGTGGCTTGAGTGTACACCATGTGCAAAATATGCTGATCGGCTTTATCTGTAGAACGTTCAATATGACCCAGCCTTTTCTGTATGTTGTTCCTTCCCAAACCTTCCCCCATCACCAAAAAAACTTTTTTTTTTTGGAAGTTGGTATGTAAGCAGTGTGGAAGTGTAAACATGAATTATGTATAAAACCTATATGCATGTTAGAACATGTGCGTGCATGTGCCCACATGCATGGAAAAGGGATTGGGTTAATGTGTACAGCTACATGTATCACACAGCCACTTAGTGAATGGTCTTCTGTCCATTCCAGTTTTTGCTTGAGATGGTTCTCATGCTGCAAGCGTGAATGTTGATATGTGCCATGGCTGCTGGATGACTGTTGCTGTTGCTGCCATTGCTTTGCCTCTTGTATTATTTGACCTTGTGTAGACTTGACTCACTGCCTGTGTCATGGAGTAAATACTGCTTTAAAGCAAAATGATATTGGACACTTTCAAATAGAATATATTTTGGGTTTTGTGGATCAAAACCTTAATCTGTTGTAACAAGCATAACATGATGTGAGCATTCAAACTCAAATTGTCAACAAAACTGAGTCACAGCCCAGACATTTACCCAGAAAAGAACAGAGTGATGCCACCAATGGCAGGCCTAGTTCTAAGTACCCTTGTTTTAGGACCAACATTTTTAGGGTAAAATACATTTCACCTGCAACTGTCCATTGTACTATGCTTGTTGAGCATGCTAGAATACCACCCACAACAGAATGCCAGTAGAACTGCTGATGGCCTTGTTAGCAGTGTAAGGAGAATCCTAGCTCGGAGGTAGTTTTGTGCCACAGCTAGCTGTCTTGTCCTCCTGGGGGGGGGGGGGCAGCTTCTTACTGAATCTGTTAATGGGAGAAGTCATTTCACTGGCAAATCTTTTAGTCAAGATGGAAGCATATTCCTTATGACTTTCATGAAGACTGACTTTTACAGAACATTAATTTAAAGGGATGCTTTTAAATAAGTGCTAATGCAAATTGTTTTATTGTGAATAAAATCTACTTCTGTCTCGTGTAAGAAAATTGTAATCATATGGTTTTTCAAGAAATACTCTGGTTACAAAATTCCCAAATGTTATGCACTATTGTTGTCATGATGATCAGTCTTACAAATTTTTGTAATCTCTGCTTTGCTCTCATATATTCAACCAAAACCTCTGATATGGCATGGGTGCATTTTGCTTCATGTGTCTGTCATTAGCTAAATTTATCCACCTCTATTGTTATTATTATTGTGAAATTGTTTATGTATCTGAACTCTGCTTTTCATTAAAACATCTGTGAAAAGTCATTATCAGCAAAATTACAAATCATTTTGCTTATGTTCATGGCTTTTTTTACCCTTAGAGTTTTGCTGTCATGTTAATTTTGACTAAAGTTTTTGATGCTACTGATTGAAAATATCAAATGCTGCTTTCATTTTCCTCTGGCAGATTTTTTTCTTTTATTGTTTACTGATCTAAAATTACTCTAGGAACACCTTGTTGATGATCTAACAGAAAGGCCTAACACCAGATTTGGTTGTTTGGTGACAGCACATGGCTTTACCTGAGTTCTGTTATGTCTCAGCTCCAACCTGCCAAGAGGTTACCTTCCGGGATATCTATGTGGATGCCAAAACCAAGTGCTACTCCAAAGTACGTGTCAAGTACAGGCGCTGTGAAGGAAGCTGTGGAGACCAATGCTGTGGTCCTAAGCGCATCAAGACACGTAAGGTGCGGCTTTTTTGTGACAACGGCACAAGTTACATTTATGACCTTCCCGTCATTCGCCGATGTGGCTGCAGGAAGTGCTGAATCAGCATGTCATTGACAAAGAGTCTTTATCATCAAGTCTGTACTGACCAAATGGTCTCAAAGTACGAGAAAGGACACTTCAGCCAAAATGTCAGTGTCATCTGCTGGTGATGGCATGAAGTCACGAAAGTGTTGACACCAGGACTTGGTGGGATGCAGAATCACAAGGTGAGATTGCCACAAAGATTTGGACATAACCCATCTTGTGTAAAGGCATGAGACAGAAAGTTGCAGTTGCTGTTTCACATGATAAATCTTTGACAGCTGCACAAAAAGGCTGAGCTAAGTTTTCTTGTCATGACAAAAGCAAAAAGCAACTGAAGGACACAAGTTCACAGCAGTTTTGTGGACAAGGTATGGTCTTTAGTTTGTGCAATGAACTGGAAAAAATGGTAATAGAAAATTTTGTTCAGCTTTGAAGGAGGAACTATTCATCATGGATGGAGATGATATTAAGAAACAAAATGTGCAGACATTTTAAAAGAGGAAAACATTGCTTCAGAATCTGCTGTTTAATATGTTCATATGGAAAGACTTTTCACTGCTCATTTCTAGACAACAATTTGAAGAGAAGTTGGATGGTGTATATTGCAAAATGGCAAATCTCCTTACACACAACTGAAGCTACGAAGAAGCTGTTGGTGTGAATCTTGTTGGTGTTCTTTGAACTAACATTATGCATTGTAGCATTGCAGATACTTCACTCCATGGCTTTGGAATGACAAAACCACAACTCAGGCTCTTTATGGTTTTTGGTGACAGCATTGAAGGAGATTGAAGTGCTTTTTTTAAACATTAGACGTGTCGAATTAGATTAGTAGAGAGGATACACTGCCCATTTCCTGAGAATTTGGACAATCGCCTGTTGTTGCCATCAGTTTGCGTATGACTGCCAATACATGGACTCAAAGAATACCAGGCTTGGAGATGAGTAGCACACTTCAATGAGAACGTTGGAACAAGCATAATGCCAAGGACAGCCATTGCCAAATGTGCGTTGCTGAATGAGGTGGTGCAAGTGAGGAGATGTGTGTGGACTTATCGTCCAGGCAAGTGCCAAAGCATTTGCACTATTCAGGACATCAAATTTTGTTGTGTGGGTGAGCGGTTACTGTGTTCTATCAGCTATAATGACCAACAGAGTGAAACAAATATTGCATGTCTTCTTGTTGTCTTGCGAATGCTCGTTTCCATGTCCACAGATGTGGATGAGTGAGATGTACACTGTAGTCGTTCTGTTTGTACTGCTGGACAATAACAATATTTTCTGCACAGTATCATGCCAAAGATGTTGCATTTTAAGCTCTGATCATGTATTTGCATGATTTTTGTTTCTCGTTCAGAATCAGTTTTAAGCTGTTAAAATTTGCTGTTTTCTTTACCTTATTAGGCCAGTGAACTGCTGGATGTTAATGAACATGTGCTCATACATCCAGTGTTAAGGCTGTTGTGTTAATTTAGTTCATTTTTCATCATGCGTTTTCTTCCGAGGGAGGTTGGGAAGGGGTCACCAACTTGCATTTTGGGAGGGAGTGACTTTTGTTGCACTAAATGCACAAATCACGACTAAGATTTGAGGCGTTTCTTCTTCACCTTTCTCTTGATCTTTCACCTTTCTGTTGCTCTTCTTCTTCTTCACACTAACATTTGCTAGCCTTAAAATCAGTTTACTTGCATTCATCTTCAGTCACACTTTTTGTATATTAACATACAATGTGCACAGAACTGAAAATTGTCGGCTTGCTAATGGGGACTAAGCGCATTCTGCATTTACTGTTTTAAGGATACTTAAGATCAACTGTGGCTAAATCCACGCGATTTCATGCACTGTGACATCGCTAAGTTTTTGGACAGTTTTATAAAGTAGTGGACAATAAGTGAGCAGCTTCTTATAGCTACAGTGAGCATGTTCTGCCATCGCTGTGCATAGCCATGTGGTAAAAGCGTTGGTTTTAGCAGCCGAAAACACAATGGTTTGATTCCTCTATTTTCACCCCCCCTTTTTTTTTTACTTTGTTCAGCATGGGGGAGTGGGGGGGATAGGGGTGGGTTGTGTTGAGTTTGGGTTAGACTTGTTTCTATTGTAAACAAGTGGGTGCTGCTGAAGTTGTGACATCACAGTACGCGAAACCTTAAACCTCCTGGAAGTAGTCATCACGTGAGAGATCCAACCCTTCAGCCCTTCGCTATGGCAGTGACTTTTGCTAGTCTATTTTTTAGAATAATTGGTTACTGTTAATTTAATATCATTAATACTGTATACAGAATACTTCGGAGTTCTAAGGAGTAGGGTTTTTTCTGTGCTGGTTTGTTCTACAAATGCACGCAGCCAATAAACTTTCAAAAGCATTATTGGACGTAGGTGGGGATCAGGGGGTGGAGGGGGAAAAATCAACATGGTAGAATTTTGTTTAAAAAAATGTATGCCAGACAATCAATTGCAGGTTAGTTTCTACTGATATTTTCCTCATATACACGCAGCTGTTTGGCTAGAGACAAAAACTGCACAGGTTCACTGAAATCAACACTGTTGATGTTTATTACATTTTGTAGATTTTTTTCTGTACAGGAATACCTTTGGATGAAGTTTAATCTCTCAGCCCCCACAACCCATTTTGTATACACCCCCATTACCTACAGAAAAACAACAAATATTGTGTTTGCTATATTTTGATGAGTCTTGTACATAATGTTCAAGCTATAGTTCTATTTAAATACGCATGTACATGTGTCTTGTAACTCAAATTTATTTTAATGAGAACCTTCATTTAAATATAAATGCGGTGTTTAAAATTGAATGGGTCAGAATACACTAAGATTTTATTTATTATTAAAATCAATTTTGGCATCAACTGTACTCCAGATACTTTTACTTTATAGTGGTACTTGTATTGAAAAACACAGAAACTCATTTTTGCACCAGTCAATAGAGATGAAAGTCCTGAATATCTTCTACCATCTCTCCACCATATTAAGTTTTGAGAAAAACAATTTTTGCAGCAGAATTTCCCAAACTAAAATATCAAATTTTTTTCCTAGTGTTTCACACCGTGTAGTGTGTCTACTGCTGCTTGCATCTTCATGCACATGTGTGCAACAGAAGAAAAAGATTTTTATAAACTTGTAATTACACTCAACTACTGTCATAACAGTGCAGAGAAATCATCAGGACTATGTCAACACAACTGAGAAGAGCAAGTACATTTTGTGGTTCTTTGGAAATGTGCATGAAGTGGTAGACATTTTTCTAAAATGGTACACTGTTTACTATTTGTATATTTGTGTACAGTGTTTGTATTTATGGTGGAAGTTATCCACACCATTTGACATGCTCACACTTCTTCTTCAGCTTTAGCTTTGCTCAGGTGTTCAAGGAACCAGTCAGCATTCTGGAGCTTCATTCGGGCCTTTCTGCTAGCCAACTCCTTGTATTGTAGCACCGCTTATGCCTTAAGGGCTTTCCTAACTGGATGAATGAGCATCAGAGTTTGCTGAACGCAGCCATGTGTTTACACGTTTGCCAAAGTAGGATGCATGTTAATACAGTTAAGAATGGCTTTTAAGCTAAGCAGGTAATAAGAATTTGAGGCACTACAAAGGATTTTGTGTGGTACCAAACATAAGCAAACAACTAAACAATATCCGTTGTTGCACCTCAAGTTCCAACAAAGCTGCCACCAGCCACTTTAAGGTAGGCAGGACTGGCGTCCATGTGATTATTAGTTTTTCTTTAATTCTGGGTTGGGTTTTTATTTTTTATTTGGGGGGGGGGTGGTCTTGTATGTCACAATCTGACCCTATAACAAGCACTTCACTAGATATTAACTCGAGAATGAGATGGGTGACTCAAAAGTTTCCTTTGCTGCTCTACAGCTGCATGAATTTGAGAAATATGCCAATCTAGAAAGGCTGGATTTATTATGAACTTGCATGTGCTGCTTAAAGGTTTGTCCCTTCTGTTCAAGAAATATTTTCCATTGCCCATGGCCTTTGTTTGACAGTACAATTGGAGTGAAATTCAAAAGAGAACCAGTCTTCATAACTGCTGCATGCAAACGATAAGCAATAATTTGTTACTATAATGTTTGTATTTACAAAACTATACATGTATATTTTTCTGTTAATGAAATATTGTAAAAGGAAATCAAAAGGCGTCAGTTCCATCGATTGGCACCATTTTTTTTTTTTTAGAAAATGGGTTGTGGGCTAGGAGAATAGAATTCATTTAAACTACCTTTACATTTTAACAGACCAGCAAAAATGTATGAAAGTTTTCATTAGAAATGTGGTCTTTCTTTGAGTGTAGTATGGATTCTCATTCATTCAATCCCCAAAAATGTCAGAAATTGAGATAATTAACATTAGGAAATGCACTATGATTTGTCTAGATATACGATCTTTTTTAATACTGCATGTTATACTCTTAATCCCTCATTTCTCCAAAATGTAGCTTCTGCTAGGGATTAGCAAAAGAGTTTTATATTATCACCAACAGCTTTTGTGTATACCATCTCCATGATCTGTGTTCTGTGTATTCTCATTGCAGAATTGTTATTTACAGTAGTTTGTGTAGCAGGTCATTTCATTTTGAAGGTCTACCTCAAACGGACTTTGGACAATGCATTATAGATACCGTTTGGTTTGATTTTTGATAGTACTACAGTCAGTTTATGTTCAAGAGTACCCAGTCATGAAAATTTGATGTTAGGCAAGATGGTGAAGTAATTTTACCACTAACATTGTGGAAAATGTCATCAATTATTGAAAAATAAATATTCTTTGTTTTCCACAAGACATTTGTGTATCTGCAATGGGGCATTATTTATCAAATCAAGAAACTTCACAGCAGGTTGTTACTTTTAAACCCAGCTTTAATCAAAGTGTTCCTTTCTTTCTTGTAAGACTTGTCTTTTAACAAAACACATTCAACACTAGTTTCACATTTAATCATAAGCAAATAGAAATTTTGCTCTTGTCCAGCTGGTTTCTTTCTCTCCATGGCAAAAAATATGGGCCATTCCCATTTCACACACATCTGCTCCGCTAGCAATTTATGGCATGGAGCATGCTAATTCTATCTAAACTGAAAAATAAAACTTCTGCAATTCCCCCCCAAAAAACCACCTTTGCAAACAGATCATGCACTTCTCAGACAATACAGTTTTCAAACAAGTTAATAACATAATAATGGAATAAATTGCTGAAATGTTTCTGGACTTTTAGAGAAATACCAAAAAAATAATTATATATTCCAATATAAGTTTAATTTTTTTAAATCAAAGTATTAAAACAAATACTTTTCTCTTGAAACACTGGTTCACCTATACAAAAGCTCATAATCTGCTGGCAACGCAAACCTTTTCATAGAGGAAAAAAAAAAAGAAAAACATTGGAGAAAGATTTCAAGCTGTGTTGCAAGCTGCTTCTATTTTCATTCACAGGCTCAATAAAAGTCATAACACTATATCCACTCATCTAATGTCGAGTTCTCTTCCCACCCTGCCCCTTGTCCTGTCTGCTACGTGTCTCTCTTCCCACAAGAGTTGTGGGATGGCTTCTTCGTAATTCACGCTGGGGTGATGATTGTGGGTTGGAGTGTCTCCTGGTGACCATCTGTCTTGGCTCAGTTTTTAGTCCGTTATGAGATGAAGCCCGAGTCTCTCTTCGGCTAGGGGGCGAAGTCTGTCTCTGTGGCACTGCTGGGTTGTCAGCTGTTTGCTCAGGAGATGACCTTTGCTGAGGTATATCAACTGATGTGGAGGGTCCCTGTGAAGGATGCACATCATCCGATGTGGACTCTCCCTGTGAAGGTGCCACATCACATGTGTACAATCCCTGTGAAGCTGGCAAGGGTGGAAGGAGGCTAGGGAATTTCGTCTTCTCTGAAAAAGACATCTCGCAGCCAGTGGTATCATGAACATCTGCGCTAGGAATGCTGTCACCTTTCTTGGAGAATTCTTGCTGCACAGCTTTTCCACATAACTGGCCCCCCTCCTCCCCTGCTCCTTCATTTTGCCCTTGTGTTTGGCTCACTGACTCTGTAGGCAGACCTGGCGACACAGATGACTGACCTGAGGAAGATTTCAAGTCTGTGAATAGTGCACCATGTGCTACTTGTGATGAAGAGCTTTGTTCCAGAGATAATGAAATTGATGAATTTTGTGGCTGTTCAGAAGCAGAAAGTGCACCAACTGCCACAATGGATGGCTCACTGACAGTCAGTATTGCAGGGGATGTAAGCTCCTTTTGAGTTGATGTTAGAGACGACGGCACATCCATCCCACTCTGTGCTTCAAACTGTTCTGGTACAGCCAGATCTGGCTCTTTAGTGATGTCTTTCTCATCGGTTATGGGATGCAGTCCAGATAAACAAACTAAGCTCACATCAGCTTGAAGGGGGGAGGCTGCAGATGAGCTAGGGCATTCTCCTGTTTGTCCAACTTTTGCTAAGATCTCCTGCATTTTCATCATCTCTTCCACAGGTTTAATTACAACCTCAGATATTTCCCTTTCACCTGGTGGCATCTCAGCCACTTTCACTGAAGTCTCTTCCTGGCTACCTATAACTACTCCAGGGCCAGGTAAGGCCTTGGTGCCTTCCATCTGCGTCAACATCTGTGGCGGCCTTTCCTCCTGCTTGCCACTCACTTGCTTTTCTGATGACAACAAAAAGCCTGATGATTCTAGTAACAAAGATGATTTATGGGTCGGTAAGGATGGTGCAGAACACGTTTTTGTTGGCTGTTGTGCTGACGATGCAGTTGATACAACAGACGATAATGGTAAAGGTGAAGGGGACGAGATGGACAATGCTACCGACGATGAGACTGGAATGGCCATGGGCACTGCTTCAGGTGAGAAAGATGGTTGTTCTACTGGCAACAGTGACAATGCTGATAATGCTGGAGGTGGAGGCGAAGAGGGTGGTGGATGTGGGGGAGATGATCCAGATGGTACAGTAGATGGCACCACACCAAGTGATGCAGGTGATGGATGCTCCGCCAATGATGACGATGTGGATGCTGGATGGGGTTGATCCACAGACAGTGCAGGTGGTGAAAAAGATATAGCTATAGTAGGAGACAGAGGCTCCGATGTGGATGTACCCTCGTTCTCAGGTGTGCATAATAAATCTGCAGGCTGTGATTCCTCCTTCCTGGGTTCAAGAGCTCTCTCTGTCGACCACTCTACTGGTTCCTCAAGTTCACGTGTTGTCTCCAGCGGCAATGGCTGGATGTCTGGCAGTGTGGGCAATTCTGACAACAAAGGGAGTTGTGACAGCAGTACCGGTGGCGAAGATGGCTGGGAAGACGTTTTAGGCAACTGTAGTCGCAGGTTTTCATCTTGTGCAAAGCAAGGCGAATCAACAGCTTTTTCCAGGCAGGGAGGTAACGGAGAGTTCGCCACTGTAAGATCTGGTGGTGGTGGATAGGGTGAACTTCGAGTCTCAGCCCGACACGAGATCTGAGGCGACAGCAAAGGAAGCTTCTGCAAATCTACTAATGGCGACATGCTTGCAACTCCGCAGGTAGACCCTGGCTTCCAGTCATCGGAAGGCATTCTCTGTGCCTTGAGTCTGGGTGGTGAAGGTGAGCAACAGACATCTGCCTGCTGCTCTGTCTTTGGCTTGGGTGGGAATGGGATCTCTCCTGCTGCATCACTTGTGACACTAGCAGCAGCCCCTTCATCACCTGCTGCACTGCCTTCCAGAGGCGATGGAGTCCTCTGAGAAGCTTCTGGTTCTATCATTTCTGCCAAAAATAAACTACTCCCCTTTCTTACATCAGTCTCTTTCACCGAGTGCAGCTGCGGCAGAAGTGACACAAACTTTCTCTCCTCAAAGTCAACAGCTGCTTGTTCTTGGCCATGTTCATCTTGCAAGTCAGGTGTCGGTGGGGACACAGGACTACCCAGAAGTTGTGGTGGTGGTAACCGAGGCAATTCCCCAGACCTTACCACAGGGGGAGGAGTAACTGATCCTCGTTCATCCATTAGTCCAGGAGTGGGTGGGGTGAGCACATTTTCCTCGACTATCTCATGTTTTTTTGGTGGAGAATAATGCTCATCATCCTCTGAGAAAGATGAGCCGCCCTCCGACACAGCCTCCAAACTTGGAGGAGACGGTGATCTCTGAGGTTTGGTCAGTGGTAGAATAGCCGAACAGTGCCTCTCTGAACTGATTTCCGGTGAAGATAAGGGTTGCTTCCGAGCCCGCTTCTTTCTTTTCCCCATGTCTTGTGAAGATGTGGACCGACCACCTCTGCGTGATCCAGACCATGATCCACTGCTCTCCCCAGACTCTGGTGAAGACGATGATCGTCTTCGCTTCATTTTCTGATACTGCCTTCTTTCCTGTCGAGGGGATGGCGACCTGGAATCTCTAGAGCAAGCGTACTGACGTGATGGTGATTTGTTCCTATGTCTATGTCCTTCAAGAGAAGACTTGGATGGTGTTCTGCGTTTTGCCTTGGAAAAAGATCTCACCTCAGGAGAGGGGGATCGATGATGCATCTGGTAAGCTTTGGGCAGGTTTTCCATGCTGGCCTCAAGCTCCTTTCTGCTTTTTGAGGTGGACTCGGTGCTTGAGCTGCTGGTGATCTCCCCATCGGACAATTCAGACTCTTTGCGTTTCCGCTTGGCTGGCTGTTGGACTGGTTTTGGCAAAGATGATGTGGATGATGAGGAAGAAGAGGATGAAGAAGATGAAGATGATGATGAAGAGCTTTCACGGCGACGCTTACAGCGGCTTGCTGATGGGGGAGACAGAGGTGGCGGCGTCGGGGAGTGGCTGTTGTCACTCAGCACAGAGCTGCTGCTGTCATTGATTGGTGAATACAGCTGTCGTTGTACTGGGGTTGGAGAGTGGCTCCCTGAGGATGCTTGCAACTTGGAATCCTTGGTGCTTCTGCCCAACGAAACTCTGCCATCGTCTCGTCCCTGCTGGGATGCCCCTGGTCGCATCCCACTACCGGAGTCAGAGTTGTTATCGTAAGCGCCAGTGGACGGCGGAGAAGTTTTCAGTCCAGGGGCAATCCATACCATTTTACTTCGATCATATCGATGACCTTGACTGAAATGTATATATATATTTTTTAAGTTTATAAAACGTTTTTAAAGGCTAACATGAACAAAAAAACACATCATCTGTGGTGGATTTAAATGCACAGTGATATTCTTTAACCACAACTTACAACCTAACTCACCAGATCACAATTTTTGTGGCTACAAGAAATGCTGTGGCACATGGACAACAATAGAAGAAAATAATAGAAAACAAAAGAAAAGGCAAGTTCAAGCAACCTACAGCTGTCACAACCCAAAATGGATGAACTCAATACAAATATGCCTGGGTAGAGGAGGCAGAGACAAGAACTACAATACTTACAAGGGGTCCACAGGTGACTGTGAAGGGTATGGCTTGGAACCAGCTCCAGAAGCAGCCCACGGCATTTTGCTGCGTTCGTAGGTGTACCCTTGACCAAGTGACCTACAGATGGCAAACCATTTCAAGTGCATGTAATTAAGAAAACTACTTTAAAATATAAGCAAGAACAAAGCTGACAAACTTGTCTATGCATAAACAATAAAGGGACAGTACTTAATACTTGCAACGTATAAATTATCACCTAAAATCACGGAAACATTTACACATGCTGGCAATTTCTATTATTTCCATACATACTGCGCACGTACAACCTGATGAACAGCATGTAACTTTATTATGTATATGTCTTTAAAAACGTTGCTTCAAAAAAATGAGTCTTGAAATTTCATGATAAAGAGATTTCCGTGCCCTACCTCCTAGGAGCTCTAAGCACTTGCAAACACCATAAAAATTAGAAACAAATAGCTTTTAGACCTAAGTACCAATTTAACTAACTTCTGGGTATAAATTCAGAAAAATTCATACCCTAAGCTTGAAGCCATTCGTGTGCTGGGTGCACTGTACTTTCCACTGGAATAGCTACACCCTTCAGGTCGCCTGTTGGATCGTCTGTCTCCCTCCAGGCTGTACTGACTGCCCCTGACCCCGCTGCTGATGCCACTCACACTGCTGCTGCTGCTTCCCCCACCGCTGCCAGCGCCACGGGCATGGCGTGCAGCCTCACCAAAATCCACCATTTCAATTGGAACTTTGCCCTTCCAGCGCCTTGCCATTCCTTCTACATCTTCCTCTGCTGCAGTTTTCGGCACATCTGTGCTCGAGTATTCTTTTTCAGCAGCACTGCCATGGCTTTCTCCTTCTTTAGACAGGTTTTTATCTGCATCATCATCAAGGACTTCATCCAGGGACTCATCTTCAGGAGAGACAGGCTCCAAGTCCATATCAGCAATGAGCGGTGCTGTGGCAGGAGGTGTTAGTGAAGCGGGCCTTCCTCCACTCATGGACTGTCTCCCTTGAGACCGCCCAGGGGATGTTACTCCTGACTGCACAATGCTTCTGGAGGCAAAGTTCTTTGGGTCAGCAGATGGAAGTCCCAGATTCTCTTCTCGAACACTTTGTTTCCTGTTGTTTGACCTTACCATGGAAGCTGCATCTTTTTTAGAATATCGATCTGGGGATTCACGTTCTCGCCTCCGGTCCATCTGCCGAGTGTCTGCTCCAACCTTTTCTCTTCTTAAGTGGAAGGAAAAAAATTATTATTACTTTAGGTACCACTTCCATTTCCTTTCCTCCATTTCTCTCTCTCTCTCTCTCTGGGATGACAGTTAACCTAAGTAAAACCAAAATAATTGCCTTCAAAAGGGAGGATTTTTAGCAGCAAAAAAATCTTGGAGCTGTGGAGAAGAGAAAATTGAAGGTGTAAACTCTTATAAATACCGAAGTTTGTGTTTTACAACCAAACTTTCACTCATGTCTGCTGTCGAGGACCTTGCAGCCAAGCCGAAATCAGAACATGTCAACTGTTAAAATGTCTCTGGAAGCTTGGAGATATCCCAGTGAATATATTTCTCAAAATGTTTGATTTCCAGATCCATCATATGTGACATCCACTATCTGCTGGGTAAAATACTGGCTTCATCTGTTGTGTATGCAGGACGGACTACCCAAAAAGGCCTATAATATTCTGTATTATTTACAAGAATGCGGAAAGAGTACCTGGGCCTTTTTTGTAAAGGAACTTCTTTATCAATGAATTTGGGTATGTGTGGGTACAGCAAGGGTTTGGCAACAAGACCATGATCGTAAGAATTTTTCGACAATGCCTTGTCGGCTGTTTCCAACAAAACTGGAATAGTGATGTGTCTACAAGTCAAAGACTAGATCTGTATTATAGTTTTAAAAGCTATGTGCAGCCAGAGCAATATTTAGATTACAGTACAGCATTGTGACAAGAAACTGGATGTTTGCCGTATACTCCCCACTTGAAACAAAACCTGTGCATGCAATAAAGGACTTAAAGCTAAAACCAAATGCACCATACAAATAAACAAAAAAATTGCTGAAGCAGTTACTTTAGATGTATGTGAATAACCATTGCTGAGTTTTAAAGCAGAAAATGTGCAAGAGGCACAATCATAAACCTTAATAAGATATAGCTACATTTTATTAGTCCTACACAGATCTAACAGTACTGGATGATGCTAGGTCTAAAGCAGAAATAGTAGTCTTTCAGGATTAAGTGGCCAGACAGCTGCATCAAGAATTTTAAAGGAGGGTTCCAGCAGTGAAGGTTTTCTTAAGATATGATTAGGAATGATACGAGAAACCAGAAGAAAACTCCCAATGGCCAGCCCTGGAAACAGATGACACATACAGAGAAAGTGGGTTCTGGACATGGGATCCAAATCCACAATCCTCTGTATTAGTGACAAGAATGCATTACTGCGATGCTACAGTCCACCCATTCAGAAATAAGAGCAGGAAAGTCAGGCAAAATTATGATATTAATAACTTAAGGGAAAAAATTAAGATTTATAACATTGGTTCTAAAAATGGAACTAGCAGGGTCATACCTATCTGATCTTCCCCTAAAAGAAGAGTCAGCAGATGGTGGGGTCAAAGGTCTTCGCCGACTGGTTCGTGGTTTGTACAGATCATCCATGTCGTAGCGCTGACTGGTGCGCGATCGGCTTTCGGATGGCTCAGACAGTTTGGGTGGTTCTGATTGCTTGGATCTAATATATTTTAACAATTTAAAAAAATAAAATTCTGTACAATATTCTTTCAAAAGCATTTTGCTTCAAACTAAATCCACTTTATGGTGAGAAGGAGAGAGGAATGAGAAATTTCTAGGAAATTAAAACTTCAGTTTTTTAACCATCCAAAATCTCAAAGAGATGTGCCACTCAAATATTTCAATTTCATTCCCTTGTGTTAGAGTCTTGATATTATCATATTCATCACGTTTTTCAATATCTAAACAAGGCACCTACATGTAAGTATTACGAAAACAATCCCCCTCAAACTAATATAGCCAAGTATTAGCTCCACTGACTCGAGGTCTTTCTCCCCGACTTGTTGCAATGACACTTCAAGAATCAACAGAATAAGGTGTCTACATTAGAACTGCTTAATTATGAACTTTAAATATAACAGCAAATTCTCTATTACCTAATGGGAGTTAATCACTCCTGGGGAGCATTTCATTAATAGAGACTTTTTCCTCCCCAACACCCCAAAACTCACCGATTGCTTCTTCCACGAGAAGGTTCCTCTGGCTGAGATGCAATCCTCTGTGAACGCTTGACAGGGGTCTGATCCGAAAGGCTACTGTCTCCAGAAGTTTGTTTCCGCCGCCTTTCACGAACAGTCCTCTCTGATGAAGATGACGAGTTTGTGGTTGTCTCTTCAGATATATCGCTGTAAGGGGAGCTGGCTCTGCTTGACTGAGTGCTGGGCTTCTCTGACGATGCAACTGAAGCCTTGCTGTTGCCTGGAAGAGGCTCATATGCAACTTCAACGACACCTGATGCTGGCGGCAAAACTCCACTCACAAGATCTATGCCAGGAGTTTCTTCTTGCATGGGTTCTGTGGTAACAACACACTCCCCCTGTACCACTAACTCCTGTTCAATGATGCCACTGGTATCCATGTCAACTGTAGCATCAACTTCTACTGTCTCCTCTACAACATCCTGCTCCTGCAGGGTCTGGCTGCAGATTCCCAAATGGGGCGCCAGCTCACGTTTTTCACTGAAGATGGAGGTGAACTCCTCCGAGGCATAGCGGCGATTCAGGGTACGTTGTCTGCGCATGGCTCTTCTTTGTTCAACCTATGGGAAATTCACAGACAGTAATACTATTAAATAAGCATTGCTGAAGAGATATAACTGCGACCTCTGCCTCGTTACACACACAGATAACTTGACTTTTGAATCCCTTGTGAGAGAAAACCTAACGGCCAGTTTCCACACTCCCAAGTTTTAGAGGCTTTCAAAGCAATGAAAGCTGTGCAATGAAAGCACCAGCATTTACATCATGCAGCATGATGCAGTCACCTTGACCCGTGGCTTAGATCATTTGACCTTTTGCCCTGATGTTCGTGGTAGCGAGTGAAAAGGGAGATGGTTGACAGGTGGGGTTTCACGGCTTTCAAAAAATAGAAAGCCATTCTATCCACCCAAAACTCTGAGCAGGGCCAGGCTCAAGCCTTAAAAAGCACTTCAAGGCATTTCAAAGTACCAACTTTGAAGCTTGTAAACTGGCCCTAACAGTGACAAACAGTTTTAACAGCCAAGAGACGTTTACAATTAACCTAAAGTCTGGTAACAATATATCTGACTCCTACGTTTTCCAAGGAATCACATATACAGAAGATATCATGAAAGCCAAACATTAAAATTAAGTTTACATGTAGAGATGAAACTGTTTGCCACAATTTTAACAGCTCAAGCAAAAAAAAGTTGAGGAAAAAAAGCTAATGTGAAGAAATCCAAATAGTGTACAAAGGCATGCATTGGTGCAGCACATTAAAGAAAAATCACCTTCTGTTGCATAAGTTCCTCTTTCATCTCTGCCTTTGTCCGACGTTTCTTCCGAGGAGTGGTCTGCTCTTTCCTTTGGGTTACAGCAGCTGGAATTGATGCTGTTACCGCAGGTGAGTTGCTTGCTGCTGACCGGACTGTTTTAGTTCCTGCTGTTCCTTCTTCTTGCACAGATTTTACTATCAAGATTAATATTAGGAAATAAATAAACCAGCCTTCGAACTCTTGACTGATGAAGATAAAATAAATAATCATCACGCACACACAGCTCAATGCTTCGTCTTTCAAAAAGCTGATTTTGGACTTTTTGCTTGGTGCAGCAAAAGCATACACCTTACAATTTAAGTGCTTCCCAACTCTCCTTCTCTCCCACTCCCTCACTCAGCAAAACAAACATTATCCAAAGTGGAACTGTATATATCCTCCCACCTCCACACTTGCATTTTGAACAAAAGCGTTATGCTTTGTACTAACCACCATATGGCAATTCATCCTTGACAGGTGTTCCTTCATCTGATACTGACACCTCACTGGCCTGCATCTTCTTCCTGTTTTCCCTCTGTCTAGCTTTTTCTTCCTCTCTCTCCTTCCTCTTCACTTCCATCTCGGCTCGCCTTGCTTGTCTTTTCAAGTAACGTTCTTCTTTCTCTTTTGCCTAGGCACCAAAATGAAGATATGAGATTTAATAAACCAAAATAGTCCACCACTCAAAAGAACACAACTGCAAAATTGTCAAAAAGCTGGCATCTTTACAAAGCACAAAAGTAAAACAAAACAAAACATGTCAGAACTGAAATATCTCATTTAAAGATATTCTGAATACATTTGCTTAACCACATGTATTCATGCATATTTGCACATACTAACTCCAGATCTCTTCGATGGAAGGTTACAAACCATGTACCACGTACACTACAAATTTGTCCATATGCAATGTTATATTTAAAAGCCCATAGCCCACAGGTGAAAAGGGGACTGGACAGCTTGTTGACAGAGCCCCCAACTCGCATAAGTCCAAATCCAGCAGTGGGTAGGTATTACACTAACTCTGTTCAGCCATCTCCCTGAACATTAAACTACCTCTCTGCACTGACCATCTTACTGCATCTATCAGTTTGGTGAAATACTTCCATGCATAGGTTAGTAAAATGGCTCCATCCCCCTCTCCACCACGATATGGTTCAAGTTGCTGGCATGTTGTAAGACCCAAAAGACAAAAAACAACCACCAACCAAACAAAAAGATCAGGTTACATTTACTAGGGATCTACCAGCAACCCTACATCAGCAAAAGAAATCCTTGGCAGAAAATTACTCCACTTTCTGGTACAATTTGGGGCAGGGAAAGGGCCAGTTGTGAAAATTTGTATATGCTGAGAGCAAAATGTTAAGATAAACAGGGCAAAACTAACCATAACAGTCACCGAAAATCAAAGGTATAAGCAGGGAGTGGGCTAGGTTTTCCAAAACTGCATACACCTTATGCACATCCTGACAAAGAATGTGTCAGGCCCATATTTGTGTGTGCGATCAATGGCATCAATACAATAGCTTACTGAATATTCATCTATTTTCATCAGTCTGCAAGAGCAGTAAAGAGTGCATACTCTTGTCTGTTGCTTTTAGACATTTTGCTTGCCTAGACTATGTTGCATTTCTAGACGAGTAAAAAATAGCTCTGCATGACTTATTCTAAAAAGAAAATGAGTATATGAAACAGGCTATAGCTCAGGAAATAGTTTAGTTTTGGCTGAGAACAATGGTCCTATTCAGGAGCGTTACAGTGACCTGTGTAAGTAGACTGTGGCCAGTAAACCAACTCAACCCAGAAAACATTTTGGTGTATGCCTTACGTACTATCACATGAGAAATCCACAAGTGCCTTTTAAAATGCATCAGAGATATGCAAAAAAGCATGTTAACACAATCCATGCATAACACCCACAGCTGCTGGATGTTTAACTGGTATTGTTTCAACCCCTCCCTTTCAGCTCAGCCTAAACTTACCAAACGAGCCTTTCTCTCTTCTCTTGTTTCGTCATCTTCGCTGTCACTGTAATTGTAAGACAAAGCAACAAGCTTTCTAGGCTTGCTGTCGCTTGCAGCTAATCCCTTTGTCAAAGCCCTTGCCTTAACTGGTGATACTTCTTTGTCTGAGGTTGAGGTTTTGAGACTAAGCAAATCAGAGGCACTGGATGCTTCCTCGGAGTCCTTTTTCATAGCCTCCTCTGCAGAAAATGTAAGAATGAAAATACAGCACAGGAAAACATGCAAGACAGACACCCTTTTCGTTTCATTTAATGTTATTTATGTAATACATTTAATGTTATTCCTGACATAAATTGCAAGCTGCAATAAATTATCTTGAAATACACCTCATGAATCTACTTTGCATCTGTGGTCCAATGATTAAGGTGTCCACTTCCGAGGTGGGAGGTCAGGAGTTTGCACCATGACCAAGTCACACCTAAGACTTAAAAATTGGTAATTTAGTAGCTGTCCTGCCTGACACACGGCACTATAGGGAACTATAGGAAGTCCTAGGACTGGTTGGATTGGAGTCAGTATAATGTCACTGGGTGGGGCTGAAGCCTGTTACAACAGTGTGGCAGCATGTTAGCTTGTCTCAAACAACACTGTTCTGATAATCTGATAGGCACCTTGTGACTGAACATTAACCCTTGCACTGTGGGATATAATGAAATACTCAAGCTAAAATCATGGTTAAATGGAAGGATGAACAGCTGCCATGAGCTGTACTGCGCCCAATGGGGAAAGCCACAATCATGGACTATACTGGTGTAAGGGTTAAGCATCAAAACCAAACATGGGGATCTATTTCAGTAGGGGTTTTTCCCCTATAATTTAATAAAACCTCACAGTGCAAGCATAGCTCCTAACACTTTGGATGCAACCTCCTACTTGAGAAAATGCAACCTATACTGAAATAATACTTAAAACACAAAGCTACACTTAACAAAATATATTAAAAAATTATTTACTTGCACGTCTATTAATGTTAATTCTTTCTTTTTACTTTTTTCTTTTCTTTTCAAAAAAGAGAATGTCTTTGTGAACCAAACCACTAAACATAGTTCTCTGCTTCTATGACCTAAGCCATAAGAAGTACTTTACAAACAGTTCTAAGGTTACTCCTGTACTAGTGAACTAGAACATGTTAAAGAAAACAGCCAACTCGATGTTTTGTTTAAAAAGAAAAACAAAAACAAAAATAATCACTTGCTCTCTTCACTTTACAACCTGGTTTACTGAGGTTACATTTTAACACCATGACAGCATGCATGTGAATGATACATAAAATGTTTCCCAAATTAAAATAAGGAAAAAGGATTGGATGCCTCCAAATCAGTGACCAGTGACAAAATTAAAAACTTGCAGCAACTGCTCTCTATTGCAAAACAGGTAAAATAAAATAAAACATTAGATATTCTGTCTTCACTTTGTGGTTTATCTTCAGAGCTCCAGACATCCATCTTATAAAACTGCACCCCATTTTTAATCGTTAAATTATGGTTGAAAGACGAGTTGGCCATCATTCTTGTTAAATAACAAGCCACCGTGACGAAGAATTGAAATTTAGAGACTTAAAATAGGGACTTTTTCACATTTAGGGTCTCATTAAAAAGACTTTTGCCAGAAATAAGGAAGACTCTCACATTTTTAACTCTTTGGCGACACCGCAGCCGCATATCACGTGACGCCGACTGACCGTAGACGACACGCACCTTGAAAACATGTGACAGATTAAAAACTTTGCAGCGACGCATTTAACAGTAGAAGGGAAGTAAACTTTGTATCGTTGTAAAGCTCTATCATCGCTTGTTTCACCTGCATTGTCTAAATGAGTTTCGGAAACAGTTTCGACTTGCCAAACGAGGTTAAGTGCAGTGACTGGCCGGTCTACTTCCGTCATTCAAAATGGCGACACATGCGAAGAGAACCTTCCATCTGAGCCCCGAGCGCCTTAGACGAGGGTGGAATTATGTTTTAATTGAAAGTGGAACCATTCACGACAGATTCAAAGCGGAATACTCCTGATTACTGGATTTATTTACCTGTGGGAAGTGTACAAGCAGTGAAACCTCCTTTTGGTTCAATTTTTTGTGTGTGCAAAAAGTGACTACATTTGGCACCAAATAGTAAGGACTATTTAATATTTCTAACTTAAAGTGTTGTTTGCATTGGAATGTAGAGGAATAGATCTTTCTAAACATGTAAACTAGATTAGTGTGAGTGTGGTAGTTTTTAAGGAGTATTTTTTTAAAAAACGTGTAAATCTATGCGTCCTCTATGGTTTCTACATAGGTCTTAGCCTGTGTCGCCAAAGAGTTAAATTCATAACTGGGCTCTGCACAGTTCAAATTAATCAAATTTATACTCAAGACAGGTCTTTATCATAGAGTTTAAAAAAAGAGTATATACACACTATGCCATTCTTCTTAATCTTTAACTAGTTTAAGTCAGACCAAATTTAAGTGGTTTGTCATTCTTTCAGGTCACTTTCACTTTTCCTCTCCTTGCCTTGTGGCACACAAGGCTTGTACAAGACTTCATCTGATACTGTTTCAGTGAGAGAAAAAAAATTAGCTATTCTGCTCAAGGCAGTTGCCTTGCTTGTACAGCTATTGTGCAAGTAGATATTTCTCTGCAACTATGCAGTCTCATCGAACGTCCACATTTTTTTTCAATTCGACTTTTTGTATCAGCCGAAAAAATGTGTTAGCATTGGGGATTTGTAAAAAAAATAGGGTCAGTCAATGTCCAGTACATGTATTCGGTTTCTTTTTGGCTTAAAGTTAATGACTCATTCTATACTGTTCTCCTATTCCACATGATCTAAGTCCATTCCCACTTCATCTTGTTATTCTGAGACCAACATTTCTTCAATTACTGATTTTTGAAGCTGTAGACATTGTCTTCATGGCACAAGCAATGATGGTTTGGCTCGGTCTTAACTGCTTTAAGATAAGTTAACATGCTGCCACACTGGGACTGTTGTTGGAACACAGACACATTATGCTGACACCAGGCCAACCAGTCTTAGCGCTGTTACCAATGGTTATTGTGCCATGGCAGTTACTAGATCACCAATTTTTGAGTTTCACTCTTAGGTATGACTCAGGCAGGCCACAACGAACCAGCCTTGCACCTCAGAACCAGATGCCTTAATAGGCCGCCAAGGTAGTGCATAAGCAATGACACCCTATGATCTACCAGTGTACCAAAATCAGAATGGCTGCTGAATAGCTAGTTAGTAGTTGAAAGAAGACAGAGATGGCTGTATTTAGTCATACAGTTTAATTTTCATGAACCAGCAAACATCTGACTTTGAAATTTTATTTAATAAAATATTAATTTTTCCTCCATTTTATAAATTGAACCCAATTTTGTTATGGCTAAAATCTACTATCTAGTTACTGATTTTGTCAGAAAATTTCCAACTTGCAGGCAGGTCTGGGAATGCATAGGCAGACAAACATCTATTTGTAAACAAACATGAATGTACTATCTATATATAAGATCTTGACTTACCTTCATCTCTCTCAGAAATCTCCCCTTCTTCGCTGCTTCCTGAGGAATGGCTGAAGGATGACAGATCACTGGTATGCACAGAGCTGATGGTAATATCACTAAGCTTGTCCTCTTCATCATCACTTTTGTTCCAAGCAAAGTGGTAATGTCGTTTTCCCTCTTTGGCATCTGTCTCCAATTCCTCTTCGGTTTGTTTCTGTTGCACCATGACGCCTTCTGTCTCCTTCTCTACTTTCACCACCTGTAACGTGGGGGTTTCCTCAGATTTTTTGCTAGCTAACATTTCGTCTGGTTTATCAGCCCCAAACAAACTCCTGGCTGTCTTTGAGGGTGCCACAGCACTTGGTGAGGGTTTCGTTTCTGTGGTAGTTTCCACGCTTTCATCTTTTTTCACCTCTTTGTCCTGGCTTGGTTTTCCTGACTTTTTGCTGCTGTTATCTTTTGATGTTGTCTTGCTGGGTGATGGAGACTCTATCATGGCCTCCGCAAGAAGGCGAGGGGAGAGAAATGAATGTGATGATGATGACACTATCTGTTCTACCTTGGGAATGACATGTGGACTGACTGAGGTGATCATGGGAATTGTGGGAAGAGCGAGTTCTGTTCCAGGAGGTGGGGGATCAGAAGGAATAGAAGGTAAAGCACTAAGCCCAAATAAAGGAGGTGGGGGAATGAGAATGTCGTGAGTTGATGTGATACCAGCTGATGATGGAGGCAACAAAGGGATGTCAGAAGGCGGGGGCTTTGATAGGTCTGGCAGTAAGGGTGGAACAGTGGAAGGAAGTGGGGGAGGTGGGATTATGCTACCAGGGGGTGGAGCAACAGGTGGAGCGGGTGCAGCTGTAGTAGATATTGATGGAGTTGGTAATGCAAAGGATGGTGGTGGAGGAATCGCATGTGGAGGCTGCTGTGGTGGTGGGGGCTGTACTGGGGGTGGCTGAAGGGCAGATGTGCTAGCGGCTGACTGTGGAGTCGGGGTTACAGGCTGTGGCTGAAGCTGCTGCTGCTGTAGTTGTGGGAATATGTCCATGCAGCCGCCACCCCAACCCTGCATGTATGGTGGCAACGGCTGCTGGCCCATTATTCCAAAGCTGTATGGATTCCCAAATGGCACCTGTGGAAAAAGACCGCCTCCAAATACTCCTCCTGCACCTGGCCATGCTGTGTCTGGACCAGGAAACATGCCTGGAGGTGGGATGCTAAAAGATGTCCCAACACCTGTAACAAAACAAAGTGAAAGAAAAACTTTTGTTTAAAGTGTTAATTAGTAATGAATGATGTCTTCAAAAGTTTGATTCCAGTGCATTTCTTGCAATTATAAGGCATGTCTAGACAGGCGGCATAAAATGTTCTTTACTTGTCATGGCTGTTGCACTGGCACTGCTTGCAGCTTGCTGTTGTTGTTTCTGCTGTATGCTGTTCACCACAGCCTGGATTTTTTGCTGCTGTTGTAATTGGTGAATGCGGAGTGCTTCAGCTTTGCGAAGTCCAGTTTCTGCCTGCCACTCTCGATAGTCAAGGCCCAGCTGGGAGCAAACAATCTCATCAATCTTTGGTTTTATCACTTGTAAGATTTTGGGGTTCACCACTTGGTCAATAATGCGTTCCACGCCTTGTGTTAGCATCCCAGACCTGCATATGCACAGAAAAAAATGCATGACTCAAGAGTTGAGAGAGTTCTGTCTCACAATCAAATTTCAATGACGCTCTCCCACCCACCCCACCCCCCCCGCTTGTTCACTACCTCTCTCTGGCTCACTCATACCTGCACAAATATCAACAGACTGCAATAAGTAATCCTATCATACAAAAAAGCTACACTTACTGATTGATCTGTTTGCGCAAAGAATCTCGAAGCTGATTCTTATTCAAGTTTGGACTCCATTGACAGTTGGAAAGAAAGCGGGTCACAAATCCTTCAACTCGCTGACGGAGATTTTGTGCTGCAGGCTGAATTTAAAAAAAAATGTCTTTCATCTTTAATATTACAAAATAGATCTGTGTACAATTTTTGGCATCTCCCCTCAACGTACTGATAATATAACACCATTAGTCATTACTAATCCGTCGTGTCTGTCAACGTGTTATAAATTAAAGTAAAGCATTATTGATTATAATTATTAGATATTAACAAACGCTAAAACACTTTAAAATGGTTAAAGCAAAACTGGCATACGCAATGTCATCCTGGCTCAAAGAGAACACATGTGTTCTAAGTTTATTCATCATACATTCAAAACATTCTACAGCTCCCAATGATGAATGAATTGTTTACCTTTGTATCGACATCAACAAGACAATCTCGGCGGAACTGATCGAACAATCCCTGAGATTTAATTTTGTTGATGGTCTCTTGGACCATTTGTGTCGTTTCTTCGTCCACATCCTGTGCTGAATTGGCACCTGTGCTTGTCATGCTGAATGGTGAGGGCGATTTTCGAAGTTCCACATTTTACTGTCCTATGGGCACCGCCATTTTGTATTGTGCCTCATTCTGAGTTTTTAGGTCAAAAACAATAATAGGTCCATAGGGGTCATACGAAACCCCGCATAGCCACGCATAGCCACGAAAATTCGTGGTTTTAGGTCTAAATAAAAGATTTTTAAGGTATATCAAGCATTAGAATTCACTTTCTGAAGTATCTGATGCATAATATGCCAAAAATCGACACTTGTGTATCTACATTTTACGGATTTTACAGATTTGTGTCGGTACGGTTATCGTGAGTCATACGAAACCCCGGAATGCCA
>SMGT01003605.1:89249-101120 GCA_004794575.1 Lanistes nyassanus | reverse complement strand
CAGCAGTACAGTTGATGTGAACCCTCTGTCCCTCAGCAACAACACACTGTGTGTAGTTTGATTTTGTAGAGAGTGCTGAACAGTTATTGGTATCAGAGACATCCGTAAAGTTGACTACAGGTTCATCTATTTCGAGCAGAAAAGTAAGATTACATAAAAACACTGTCACGCTAATCTGACTTTTATATCAGTTTTTGTCTTAGTATATTTTTCTAGGGGGAAAGCTGCTATATTATTCAAGGCATGAACCATTCATGATAATCATTATGCATAATTTAAATAAACCATAACTACCAACAGTTTTGCTTATGAAGATACTGACCTTTGCAATTTCTTAGATTGATTAAGCTATTTATTTTAAAGGTATATGAAATAAATTATTCTTATATGACAAACGACTCACAGTAAATATCTAGGACAAACGTGGCATCATCTACAGGTCGCCTGAGCTCTGTGTAACTGTTGCTGGCCCTGCACTGTACCACTCTCCCATTGTCTTCTCTCGTCAGCTGATAGAAATTCAGGTTACTTCCAGACACGTGACCAGACGCGGGATCAGGCCAGGTGTAAGTGGCTTCAGGTCGACCTGTTTGATTGCTCCGACAATACAGGGTACCATTTGTACCCTCCATGAAAGGATACATCAGTCTTTCTGTTGTGTCTTTGGCTGGAAAGATGACTGGGACAGATGGAGGCGCTAGAAAGCAAAAAACTGTGCTTTACTGAAAGTAGACATAATTTTAATCAAAGAAATTCTTAAATTTCTAGTTTTCCCATGAAAATGCCCATATTCTTTTTAACTGTGGAAAGAAACACACAGGTTATGAGAGGAGATTTATTGCCAAATCTGGATATGAAATTAGATTCCGTATTTCTTTGATCTATGGCATCCCCTTTCACTTGCCAAATCACGCAGGCTTTAAGGTGGTCTCTGGTGTGGAGAAGGCTGTTGAAATGTTGTGCTGCTGATGTGTTTCTGCATTGTTTGGTTTCCGCTAGATGTTGTTTGAATAGCTCACTGAGTGTGTGTTCTGTTTCCCCAGAGTATTTTAAGACAGATGGTGCATGAGAGGGCATAAATGAAGTTTCTACTGGTGCAGGTGAAATGACTTGCGATAGTGAAGATGGCATTGGGTGTGTGTAGAGTTGTAGTGAGGTAAAGATGTGGGCAGGTGGCAACGGGGGATATTGCAAGGGTGGTGCCAGCAAGGGGGAGAGGGGAGTTTTCAGTTTGGAATGAACTAGGAGTGCATACATATATCATTTCATTATTTTATGTACATTTTACTTTCTGCAGGCAGTATTCAGATTGACCAAAGCATACATTATGCTGATTTGACAACATTATTATAGTTCTGTCAATCTGTACGGCGGGCCTTGCTGCAGCACGGGTTCTCTGTCAGAGCTGTCTGGAGGATACTGCGGGAAGTACGAGCCTCCATCTTGAAAGTGTATGATGCCAAGTGGGTGGTGTTTGAACGATGGTGTCGGGGGCAGTCTTTGGATCCCTGCTGTTTATCACCTGGATACTTGACAGATTTTCTGGTGTTCCTGTTTGAAGTCCTATGCCTGGCGCCGACTACTATCCAAGGATACTGTTCGGCCATTGACAGAATTTATCCCCTTTTAGGCCGTTTTAACCCTGGGACCTGGGACCGTATCCTTTCAACATGCTAAACCGTGCTTTCAACGTGCTAAAACCACTCAGAAAATGACATCACGCCGACTTCTCAACATACAATAAAATTGATCGATGATAACAAGAGATAACCGTAAGTATTCTACAAATAACTAGTCCCGTTGGACAACTGACAAATCAACAAGTTGATGTGTGCTTTCTTCTAATTTTAAGCCAGTTCAATACTGACGTTCAAGACAACTATCTTTGATTTACGATCGTGTCCTACTTTCCTACACTGTAGGTAAACTCACTTTCACGATGCGGGATAGGGATGCCGCAGACGCCACGTCTTTCAGCTCCACAATCTCAACACCGGTCTGAAATGCACGAGTTCCTTTCCCGACTGACAAGGGTCACCCCTGTTGCAGCAGCCTGCTGGTTCTCTCTGTCGACGTCGCGGTAACGGTCGTACTCTTCTGTAGTAACTACCCCAGAACTGTTGGATGTATTCGGCATTCAGCGGTTTGTCACATGTCACTCCTAGTTTAGCCTGTCCGCCCCTCCCCCTCCCGACACCTTGGTAGGTGGGCGCTACGTCATTAGCCATGGCAGCTGCCCTGCTCCACCTAGTCTAGCCAGAACTGGTTTAAACTAGAATAAGGTGGTCCCTGGGAAGGCAGTGCGAGAAGGGAGGATGGTATTTAAGCAAGGGGAGCGTGAGTGTAGGGATCGATTAGAGACACACACTCGGACACGGAGAGGGAGTTGATGTAGGAAGACCAAGGGAAGCAGACACATGTAGACCCACGGACCTCTACCCCTCGCCATCTTAGCCAGGACGTTGAAGAGCCTCAGCTAGTAACTCACGCTTAATACACTGGGCTGTATTTCGCCGACACGTCTACAAGACAGAGACTAGTAAGTGACTACTGCTGATGCACCTTCTAAGTTAAGGACTGCTCGGCCATTTCTATCTTAGAGTCTGGGACTCGGGTTGATTTAAGATAGGTGGTTTTATCCTGCCCGAGTCAGGAGACGTCATAAGCTAGCGGCCGGACGTATATCAAGGGGAGGTTGAGGTAGTGCTGGTCATGGGGTGTCATAGCTTCATTGTTGGTCTTTCAATAGCTTGAGAGCTGTGCATTGAGGTAAAGCAGTTGTTTCAATAGTGACAAGAGTGGGTTCTCTATTGTCGGTCACATCGTATCTGTGAATAGAGCGGCATCATAGGCCGTTTTGCAATTTGATTTCCCCTCTGGCTTTGGTTTATCTTCTTTGTCTGATTTCACCTGGTATGACATAATCAAGCAGCGTCTTACCCTAGACACGAGCATAGTGATTCTCTGTAAATAATCTGTAGATCTATTTGATGTTGTCGAGTCAGGTAGTGTTTGAAATATATGTTGAATAACGGTTCGTTGCAGTTATGTCTTTTACGAGGGTGGGGGCTCTTGAGCAAGAAGTGTATGCCTGTATGAGACTGAGCGAGCGTGTCAAAGTATGAGAATCTTTTCCCTCGGTAGATTTCTCTAGTTATTCACATTATTTCATAGCGTCGTCACCCTTTGGTTTAGAAACCATTGACCTAAAGCAGTAAAGGGTTTGGTGACGATTGCTAAATTAATCTACATTTACGAGATCGCCATAAAAGTTTGTTCTCTAATTCTGGAGAAGTCGAGTCCAGTAAGTTAAGGTACGGCCGGTCGTGACACATTTGAAGTTGGCAGTTGGCTGCCTCTATAGCCCTGAACGCAGCTTTACCAGAAAAACGCGAATAGGCTTTCTACCCGTTCGGGGTGGCAGGCTGTAGCCCGGAGAGTTGTTTGCCCCCACCTCCCACCCGATCCTCTCTCAGGGTGACCAGTCAACCGGGGAAGGGGCACAGGTTACCCTCGCTCTCGGACGGCTACCTCCCTTGCTCAACTGCGCGCTCTCCCGACTGGCTGTTTCAGCGAGCCAATCAAGTCGACGGTAACAAGTTGCTCTTTCTCCTGATTGGTTAGGTAAGGAGACGCTGAAAAAATCATAACATCCCCCCCCCCCCAGTTATGTGGCTTTGGACAGCGTCCCACAATGTCTTCTGGCAAGGAAGAGTGTTTTTGTTGGGGCTAGCGTCCACAGCCAGGATTGACAGTTACTTGTTTTATCCGCAGATCAAGACTGCCTACAGTTTGCCACCCAGGTGGAGGTACTGCCAAAGCCCTGGGCCGGTTTTCTGGCCTAGACTGCTCTTCCCCAGAGTATTCCACAACGCTGGAGGATCCCGCCCCTGCCAGACTCTACCCTGTGTCCAGTTAGATCTTTGAAAATATACCTTCAGCGGACGGCAGGAAGCCGTGGGCCAGGGATTCCACTCTTCTTGGGACTCTCGCCAGGAAGCGCGTCCACCAAGCAGCGCCTGTCTACTTGGATTATGAGTACCTTTAAAGGAGCCCTTCCAGCAGGCTGCTCAGCACCGTGTGTCGCCAGGGGCGTCTCCAGTCTGGCCTCGCCCGGTGCATGAGCTGGGGGGCCTTGCGGACTTTTGTTTATGCCAAGGGTGCTGCACTGTCTGATATTATTCAGGCGGTTGCCTGGTCGTCTGGCTCCGTCTTTGGAAGGTTCTACCTCGTCCCCGGCCCTCTTCCAATATTGCCTGCGTGCTACCGGCGCACACTGCCACCCACTGTCTGTTTCTCCTTCGCTGGTCTTTCACCCGTGGGTAAGTTTTTTTTATCGTCTTTCCATTAATATAGTAACTCTTAGGGGTCGTCAGTAGGTAGCTGCAGGTTTGAAGCACTTTAGAGCGATCGCCTCGCCCACCTCTTCAGTATTCTAGCACGTAGTGCCCGATTCTAAACGAAATTTTTCTATGTAAAATTAGTTTTAGTAAATTAGAATCGGGCACTATACCGAATGTCCCTCCCTCGTGGCCCCGGTGGCTGGAGAATAACTGACGATTGCTGCGTGATTCAGTGAGTTTTATACCAGTGAGACGGTGACCATAGTTCACGGAGGGAGTGAGTGGGCGAGGAGAGGACAGGATTCACGATTTTCAGCTGAGCAGTCACGGCTGACTGTTTAGTTGGTCTCTCTGGCAAGTGAAGGTGTTAGCACATAGTGCCCGATTCTAATGGGTAAAAAAAATGAAAACGTTGCCTCATTTTTATAAGCAGCGTGATGAGTGTGAGAGTGTGTGTGCACATGTACATATGCTTGAGAAGGAGAAATTTATACTGAAGTAATAAACTTTATCAGCACTCGCCACACATCGAGAACATTCACTTTACCATCTGCAATTAGTTTCAATTACATCAATTTGTAAATTCAGCTATCGCTTAAAATTAAACAAGACAATTGCAACAAAAAGAAATGTGCTAGAGTTCCTCGAATTTGTTTTTGTCACTTCTTGGCCACTTTTCCATTCTCATGACACGAATCCACCAAGAAAGTGCATTTGGGGAAGGGATAAGTGGTTTGTTTTCGATTCCCTCATTCCCATTTAGAGATGTACAAAAACTATTCATGACTTGTCAGCCATTGTAAGATAAAGATTAATATGACAATGTTTAAAGTTTGACTAAATTTTATAGTTTTAAAACTACTTATCATATTTTTATGTTGTGTGTGCATGAGGTAATGAAACTAAACTGTTTTGGAGCTGACAGAAATGATCGAAAGTATAAATTATAAACTATTAATATGCGCTGATGCAATACTTAGTTAAAGCTCATTTCAAGATTAGTAAGACACGAAGACAAAGTGAAAAATCTGACACGATGCTTTGTTCACACTGTTGCAAGCCACAGCTAAAAGCCATGGGTGGGGCTTTTTGCCTGGACCGGAAGTCAGCGGCGGTGGACCATGGCGGCTATAGGCCTTTCTACCACGTGCTCGGTATGTTATCTAGGTGATTGCTTGGAGCTCTTTTTATTGCTAGAAAGTTAGTGTTGCTTTCCTATGTAAAGGGGAGGCTGGGCAAAGAGTGTGCGTCAGTGTTTTTACAGAGGGAACGTTCTAGAATGGTGGATATCTTTGCGCTCAAAGTGCAAAAACATTATAGTGTTCTAGTGATGGAATCTCGAGTTTTTCAATTTTTTTTATTTGTTTTTGTTTGTCTTTCGGGAGGTATTGATTGTTAAATGTCTGTTTGGAATATGGCAGCTGTTTTCTCCTTGATATACAATTTAGAGGATAGGCTTAAGATTTGTTTCAATTTAGTTTTAAGATTTGTTTCAATTTAGCTTTAGATAGGAGGAAGTTGGGTAAGGTTTTGGGTTAGTGTTAGAGGTAAGGAAGGGGTTATGATTAGGTTCAATTTGAAGACTTTTCATCACTGCTCAAGTGGCTGGAAACGGTGAAAAAATCTGTTCAGGCTGTATGAAATTTAGGTATTGCAGCAACCCTAGTTGCTCTTGCAACCCAGAAATATGTCACCCTGCCCTTCACACCTAACTCATAACTCTCTCTGTAACTCCAAGCACTAAACATGTCCACACACTGACACAATAATACGAGTATGCTTTTACTTTTCTCGATTACCCGCTCAGTGGCCTTGCTAAGAAGGAAATGTCTTATTTCAGAGATTTCGATCAAGGGAGCGCGGGGAGTGGGGGTGGATCTCTTCCTGACGTAACCACTGAAGTATCCACTAAACTGACAGCTGCGGAAACATTCAATGCAAAACACAATCAGGGATTACCACCGATGGAGTTTACACAATGGTTTACTTCTGGATATACTGTATAATCTTGAGCACTGACTAATTGGAACCAGCAGCTATACGGTCGGCATGCGAATATGATGCGCTGTTTACCTACCTATCAAAGCCTCGGGATTTCAATCTGCTGTCCGATGAATTTGTCCTAAAGAAATAACGGGAATAAAGGAACAATGATGCACATTTAAATGCTACTTAATGTACATCTAAGACATTATACACATGAAGATAGCTATAGCATGCACGTGTAAACAAATAATAAAACAATAATAACTCACTGTAAACAACAAGACTCCAGTTGACTCTCTTGTTGTACCAATCATAATTTTTCCAAGTGCCATTACAAAAACAGTTTCCATGGTTACTAGAAGAGACTGGAGCAAATGTCAAGCTGCTGGTGGTGATGTTGACAGCATCAACACTGTTGTCAGGCATGTCAGTTTTGTCCGGACAGGTGAAAGTTATGACCGTTGCGTTAACAGGTTTACCTCCTTGGACTGTACAAGTCAACGTTACATTGTCGCCCTCATAAACAGGCTGGCTGTCAGTAACACTTGCATTTCTTGAAATTACCGGCGGTGAAGTAGGCGGGTCTGTGGGGGAGAAATGGTGAGCATCAGCATCTTTGTAACATTTCTTTTGTTCGTTCGTTCGTTCGTCTGTTCGTTTGTTATTTCGTTCGTTGATTTATTACCAGTTTTATCGGAAACATACATGGTGCAACAGAAGTCATGGCAAAAAAAATCACTTTTCAGATTAATCAGTTTCTTTTCTACGAAACATCTGCCGTTCCAAATGTTTTGGCAGCATTAGATTTAATGAAAAAGTTGAGTTATAGCATTCTAAAATAAAAGGAACAATTGCAAATCATGATGTGAAAGAAGCCATTTACTGCTAAAAGCTAGCTTAATGTTCTTGAAACTAAAAAAATTAGGGTACACTGATAAACATCAAAAATCGTTCTGGTTACATAAATCAATGTAAGACAGCTTTAAAATTAAGTTTCCCCGAGTTTTACGGTACATTAAATAAATGTCAGTGTACATTTTTGCTTTTGTGCTGGCTAATAACCCTGGACCACAACAGGAAAATGTCACAATGCAGGCTGGAAATCTAAATGGATCTGGCCAGTACTTCCTCTTCAATTTCTTGTGCAACCAGTTTGTATAGCGCATGCGTCTACTTGGATTTTAACCTCAACACTAGTACTCCCTTTGCATGGAGAAGCAAGAAACACCCGGTAATTTTAATAGTTAAAAATGTAAGGGACCATTTTTGATACCTGTAATTAGCCTGTTCTACTGGTATCACAAAAACCAAAACTGAGAGCCGATTGCGTACTGCTATCAGCTGACTACAAATACGAACGAGCCTGTATACTTTCAAATGAAAATAATAAGCAGGCTGTGTACATTCAAACCAGATTTTCTTCATGTGCTCATACATGTGCTGGAAGTGTTCATGCACCTTTTTGCATGCGTCTTTGTGTACGCGCGGTTGCGTTGGTGAGGTGGTGGACTCATGCTTGTCGCGTGGCGCCGTTCCACACTTTATGTTACGGGGGACAGCCGGTGCTAATCCTACAGATTATTTAACTTCGGCTCGCCGCACAAACCACGCTAAATACCTTTATGTTTCAGGCAATGAGACTTTTGCACCGGCAGTTCGCTGTAAAGTTAAATATGAATTTATACCTCGTTTGTCTATTTAAATTTCCCAGTTTTGTCTAGTTCGTGAGCCCCAGCTGCACGCCCGCACTATCGCAAACCAAATAAATATAGCGACGGTTTTAATACAACAGTTGTTTATTTAAATATACCGGAAAAGTAGGTGAAATGCAAATTTCTTTTTTTTTTTTTTTGATTTGTGTTTCCTTATTAATACTTACCATGACCCAAAGTGCTATATTCTCAATTAGCGATCCCTAAACCCACCTTCCAAAAACAAATACCCACCAATACAACCCTGGTAAGGCACCTCTGCCCATGCGCACACCACACGCTACCCGTGCGTACAGCTCACTGACCAGGTCACCCTGACTTTCTCAAGCAAGAGAACCAAACAGCGGGGAGGAGGGTGGGGCTCTGATGGGTATCGCTAAAGAAACAAACTTAGAAAAAGAAATGTGCACTTTCTTGTCACAGTACTGTACCATGAACGAAAGTGTTGACTAGCACAAAAAGGAGGTGGGTGACACCAAAAAACTTACCTCTCCGTCCTCCTAACCCAGGAGGACGCAGCCAACCAGAGGTGCTGGGTCACGGCAGCAGCCGACACCCAAAAAGTCCGTCCTCCAGGAGGTAAGAAAGATCCCTCAGGGAGAGAAGGATTTTCTGAGAGTTAGTAGGCCACCCACAGACATTCTTGGAGTGTGTGCGCCTAAGAAGCGAGCGAGTCGGCCCCTGTCCGAACCACAAGCACGCCAGCAGCTGCCAAGTGCAGGGAGGGTTCTGCCTGCCCCTCTTTGTAGTCAGCGTGGAAAAGCACGCTGCACAAAAGGTAAGACCCAGGGATAGATATGGGCGTTCGAATCTCTTGCGGTCGCCAGATTGCAGGGAGAGGAATAGGGGTATCTTAAGGGCAAAACATAAGGGACGCATAGGACACGTCAGTATGCACCCAAGGTCGGTGCAGACAGCTGACTAGGTCACATGTGAACGAGGTCAATATCGTGGACAAGGGGAGGATAGTGACTGTCAGGACCGGTCACCAGGGCTCTGATTCGAGACCAGAAAGCTGGCCAGGAAGACAGAGGCCAAGAGCCATCGTGCTCATGGTGGAGGTCATCTCCGTCAAGGAAGTGAAGGAAGCTGCACGCAGAACTCAAGGGAGGAGAGTGGAATGCCACCAGCAAAAGAAAAGGTCCCAGGGCGGAACCCGACGGAGAACACAAACCTGGGACAGCGGGATACTACGGATCACTGCTGCAAGGAGGGACACGTTGCCAAGCTGCTGAGGATGGCGAGGTCCGCCGCCCTGCGCACCCACCCAGCTGCAGCAACATCGTCTACGCCATCACATGCACCCTCTGTCCCACTTTATTCTACATCGGTGAGACAGAACACACACTCAACACCCGCTTCACAGAACATCTAGCTGACACTAAACACTGCAGAAACACGCCAGTTGCACGACACTTCAGTACACCCACACACACAGCCGACAACATGAGGGTCTGTGGTATCTGGAAAATGAAGGGCGACTCCATTGACCGTAAGAATATGGAGTCCTACTTCATTACCCATTTCGGTACCATGGCACCTACTGGACTCAACCTAAAACACTGACCCCCCCACCTTCCCCTTAACCCCCTCACCCCTCCGTCTCTCTCTTACTTTTTCTCTCACCTCCTTCCCACTCTCTCTCCCACTCCCCCCTTCTCTCTCGCCCCTTCTTTACCCGCGCTGCTTTCTCTTTCTCTCTCCCCCGCCCACTCTCCACCGCCACCCTTCTCCTACCCACCTTGCGATTGGCTGTCCCTCTTTTTAACCCTTCTTACTCACTGTCCCTTGGTCATTCTCCTGCTTTGCAGCCAACGCGCCACATCTACTGCAGATAAGTCTTTTTCCGTTTCGTTTTTTCGTCGTTTTTTGTGTCGTCCTGATGAAGGGGTAGTGCCCCGAAACATGTAGATTGTCTTCGTCTTTGTCCCTTTCTAGCTTGGTACAGTTCCCTTGTTTTACATTTAATTTGGGCTTATCCTCCAAGCTGCAGTCACTTGTTTTTCTTTTATGGGTAAGTTCGCCTACACTTCTGATGAAGTGCAAGAGGTGACCTGGTGCAGGAAGTGGTTACCCAAACCCAAAAGACAGGGTGCATGATGGGAAGCCTGATGGCAGCAAGGCCAGGTTGGTCCATGGCTGGAACAGGGGAGCAAAGCATCTGGTTCCGAAACAAGCGCATGCCCACTGGATGGGTCACAGGAACAGCACCCCGAGGGGGTCAGTGAAACCATCGAAACCATCGTTTCTACCAACGACGCCAGTTGCCGTGCAGTAAAGGGACCACCCACCAACGGGGCACCAACTAACTGCTGGGGACAGTTGATGCGGGGCGCAAAATATAATCGTCCAGACAACTGTGTCGAACGCTATGCAGAGTAACATGAAAACGGATGACGACACTAGTCGCGACTTGCCAAGACTCTGAGAGAATCCCAGCAGATGCGCCTGACATGGCCACCTGCGTGTGCAAGTGTCACAGGCCAGCTTCCGCTGAGAGGAGCGCAACGTCGCACCTAGTACACATGAAAGCGGAGCTCCTCTTGCACAGAAGAGCACAGAACTCCTGAAACACCATGGTAAACACCCAAGGCGCCCAGAAGAGGTGGAAGTGCTCGAGACTGGGAGATTTTTTGTTGTCCAGGCAGGAAAAAACTGGGGTGGGAAGGGGTGAACCCGCTTCACCGTGGTCAACTGCATTAGGGCGGTCACCACCAAGTCCAGATCTACCCGTTCTTGTCTGTCGACAGGCAGATGGAACGGGAAAGGACAACGCGCCAGAGGAAGGGGAGAGGGCTCCCACAGCAGACTGAACCTTGCCGCATCACACCCGGCACCAAGGCACTGCATGATTGGGTAGCTGTCTATGACCACGGACACCTCGACCCCTGGGAGGGTCGAGTGCCAAGCCCACTTCTGGGCGGGGACTTGGTGCCTCCACTTAGCAGTGGTCAACTGGAAGAGTGCTTGCAAGACTCCTGGAAGGAGAGCAAGCCCTCGAACTGACGCTTCAGAATAGCAGAAGTTAACATATCCGCCGCCTGTAGGGATAGAGGCCAAACAAGGAGGATGGTGTGGGCGGCCCCAAGAATAAGTTGGTGGACAGAGTCTGAGGGACGTCTTTCATGACATGCAGGGAGGATTCCAGTGGAGCCAGCACCAATTCTACCAGCGTGTGCACAGCATTGAGAACAAATGCCGTCAACAGCGCGGCAGCAAAGTCTGCGTCTGGTGGAAAACCAATCAGCCATTGGTGTAAATGGACTGCTGGCATTAGCTAACACAGCAGAAACCATGACACTGGACATATTCATTGTCACGTGTCGGGGTCTGGTGGGTCAAGGAGATTGCACCATAGATTCCAGGTGTGAACCATCCTCGACTCTCAGGCCTAATTAAGGTCTATTATCCCCTTGTTCAAGCCGCCATCTAACCGCTCACGTCATCACCAGCCCAGGATTAGTTCCCTGTGTATACTTATGATCGGGGTTACTGGCCCTAGAAACCAGGGGCAAGGTGTTACATACCCTGGGGCTGCTAGGGTGGGATTCGTGAAGATGTCAGGCTCACCAGGTGTGCGTTAGTTGTTCAGGGAAAATTACGTAGCTGGAGAAAACTAGCGACGCGTAGTGTCGAGCCTCAAGAGCTTTGATGTAGCCGCGCGAGGTAAACAACCAGGAACGGGAGGGGGGTAGTTGTGTCCACACTAGGTGTCCATTTAGGGGGCGTGCTCTAGTAGTTGACACGGGGTGTGGCTTCTGCTGTCTCTGGCCTGATTGGTTGAATATGTGTAATTGTCTTGCTGACCACGTGCATGTGATTGAAAGAAT
>SMGT01003605.1:61441-73236 GCA_004794575.1 Lanistes nyassanus | reverse complement strand
CATTCAATAATCGATGTACTATCGAAGAGTGATCGGAAGGGACTTATTGGTGGCGATGAGAAGGTGTGATGAAGGGTTGTCACGAGCCATTCAATGACGTGTTAGAGATTAGCTGATGTCATATGTGTAGTGTAGTGGTGAGAGATTGCGAGAGATATTTATATTTGCGTTGATTGTTGGGGAGATTGGAGGGAGTCGAAAAATTATACCTGGCTGGGGCCTCGTTGAATTTTCACTGCCGGTCTAGTGTTGTGTTTTGTACGAGTGGTGGTAGAAAGGACACGCCCCCACAAACCCCTCCTATCACTAGTGAGTATGACTGCGGTGAGAGGGAGCGGGCCGTGACACGCGCTGATTTAAGATAGGTGGTTTTATCCTGCCGGAGACAGGAGACGTCATAAGCTAGTGGCCGGACGTAAAGTCAAGAGGGTGCAGAGAGAAGTGCGGTCGAGATAGTGTCATAGCTTCAGTGCTGTTCGTTGACTAGCTTTAGAGTAGTGACAAGAGTAGGTGCTCTGTCATCGGTCACGTATTGTATGTGTATAGAGCGGGATCATAGGCCGTTTGCAGTTTGATTTCCCCTCTTGCATTGGTTTGATTATCTTCTTTGTCTGTTTCCACGTAGTATGACCCTTTGGTTTAGAAACCATTGACCTGAGTAAGTAAAGGTTTTGGTGACGATTGCTCAATTAATCTATATTTATGAGATCACCATAAATGTTTGTTCTCTAATTCTGGAGAAGTCGAGTCCAGTAAGTTAAGGTACATCCCGGCATGTCACAGCTTCCAATGGCAGAATAGTGACGCGTACTGTTGGTGAGGACCCAAGGGGTGGTCCTGCCACTCGTCCCTCAGAGAAGCCTGCACCAAAGGTGATGCATGGAAGCACGGGCCCGCGAGCATGGTACCAGAAGGAGGACAGAAGAGTACAGGACAAGTCCTGCGCTGCTTCCTACTGTCCCTGCACTGCGCACTTTGGAATGCTCTCCCAAAGGAGAGCTGCCAACTCCCATCGGGAGTGGAGAAGTAGCTTGCTTCTCATCCGCCGTCTCATTGCCGTGGGCAAGTGAGAACAAACCCCCGTCCAACTCATCCGGTATCATCTCAGGAGAGGAAACAGGAGAGTGGACAACGAAGCCACAATGCTGGGTGCAAGTGTGTGGTGTGCGAAATCGGCAACTGCGCACTCCCAGCAACAAAAGAGGTGATGGTCGTTACCCCGCCCGGAAAACCGAAAGCAGGACTATGCTAAGTCAAACAACTGTCTAACAAAACAGAGTTACGTAAAGAGAGAATAACAAGGAGAGAAAACAAAGCGCACTTTCCTTTGTTCAACTTGTGTAGCATAGAGCCGAAAGGGCGCAGGGACTGCCAGGCCAAAGCCACGTCAGAGTGAAGGCAGGGACGCAGGAGACCAAAAGGTGACATGTCCGATCAGCACAACGACGCTTGAGAAAGCTTGACATGGTCAGTGAGCTGTGCGCACGGGTGGCATACGCTGTGCGCATGCGCGGAGGGGCCTTACCAGGGTTGCTATGTGGGTTATTTTTGTTTGGAAGGTGTGTTTAGGGATCGCTATTTTGAGAATATAGCACTTTGGGTCATGGTACAGTATTGTGACAAGAAAGATAAGTTTTTAAGTTTCGTTTGAAAGTCTGTAGTTATGGGGAGTGGCGAATGTTGTGGGGAAATAATTTCCATTGGGTGGATGCCGAGAAGGTGAACATGCTCTGTCCGTATGTTTTTGTCCTGATGCGGGGCACTGAGAGACTGCGATCCTCTGAAGAGGAGCAGAGCTGCCTCGCTGGAGTGTAGATTGTAAGAAGTTCTGAAAAGTAGCTGGGGCATGCACTGATGAAGATATTAAAACAGAGAGTAGACAACTTGTACTCAATGCGAGCCTGAATGGGGAGCCAGTGCAGAGTGCGGAGGAAAGGTGTGGCATGGTCTGTCTTGCGTGCTTTCGGGACAAGGGCTAGTGGCCGAGTTTTGAATTTCTGTAACTTCTGCAGCAGATATAGAGGTCAGCCAGCCAGCAGGGAATTGCAGTAGTTGAGTTTAGATAGTACGTAGGCACATACAAAGGTGTTTGCAACCTGGTCGGACAGTAGGTGATGGAAGCTGCTGATTTACCCTGATTACTACCCTAGGAACTAGACACAACTCCTAAGCATGCACTACCGCCAGAAAAACGGTACTTCGGCAGTGGTATGGCGAACGGTCTCTACTCATTAATCTAGTGATAGTCTAGTGGTAAATCAGTTCATGTGCTTAGTTGTTTTTGCATGGCTTCATCCCTTGGTCCAGTCTAATTATAGCTTTCAACTGTCCATGGTTATACCATCAGACAGTCCGAGAAGATCAGCCTGGTTAGCAGCAATCATCTACCATTCGTCTATGGCCTTCACAAAATAAAGACAGATACACGAGGAAGCTATCCATAAGCCATCTAACTCTCTTTGTTTCTTGGCCTTCTGCCTTCCCCCAGCCTGTCCTCTCGCCCTCTGCTGGCCATCCTTTTATCCTCTTCCGGCTGTGGCTGTCTTTTTTGCTCTGTGTCAGTTGTCTTTCCACCCTCTGCAGTCTTCGCGCTCTCTGCCGGCTGTGCTCTCGAGCTATCCCCAACCCTTGTACTTATTTCTATGATCTGGCCTTCAAATTTACCCATTGGCGACCCTAATACTCACTAATGGTCAATGCAGGATGTGTGGTCACTAATAAGGTCTGGCTTAGGGATGATGGCCACGACCAGCATTCGCCTCCTAGTATTACCGCCTATGGTGACTTAATAAGTGATGACGCTCGGTCTTGGCTGACCAGTACAGGATGTATAGTCATTGATAACTTCTGGTCTATGTGCTGACTATCGTGGGCGGCGCTTAATACTTAGCGTAGCTTCGTACGGCCCTTTTAGGTCCTTAAATTAAAGTGCTTTAATTTTTAAGTCTCTAAATAAGGCCCTTTAAAGTCCTTTAATTCCACTTAAGGTACTTTATATTTTTGTCTATGTCCTTTGGAAAATTTCTTGGTTCTTTTAGCTGCTTTACTCTAGTGCATTTTTCCACAGTATACACTGCGGATTTGTTGTTTTGTTGAAATACCTAAGTCTTCAAATACCTGCACGGGCGAACAGAAAATAAATTTTGTATTTTAAAAGCAGAAAGTGCATGCGGGGTGTGTGACGAACCTAGTTCACGGTATAATAACTTCTGTCCATCCATTGCCAGCACGTAACTTCACGCGATTGGATTCTTCGCGTGAGGTCAGATAATAGCGTCAAAATTTTGTTGATTTGACGAAACTCCATGCGTGACGACAACGCGTCTGTTCGCGAGTTATCAGCCAGTTCTGGCGTCAGATCTTTGCACTTCTCAGCCGGACAGGTCGCATCTCTGTGCGCTGCGCTGTAACCGTCAAAACCGACGTACGACAATAGCTAACCGCTGGAAGCTGCCCAGGCACGCAAGGTCTACATCACCGTGCGGCGAAACTAGTCGTCTGGTAACCAAACCACTGTAGTTGCAACGTGTATGAATGGAATCGTGCTGAGAAGTTTCCTTCTACCGAATGTATGCATGACAGTTGGTTGCGCCGTTCTTAATCACCGACCTCAAAACATTTTAGTGGTTTTGCAATTCACATCAACTACACGTCATTCATTTATTGTGAGTTAATTAAATGTGGATTTCTTCACACGGTCGACTTTTTTGTTGAAAAAAGAGTGCGTGCATCTGGTGTGTGACAGCTGCTTTTGCAGGCTTCTACCTGTTCCACTGTACTTCCGCTGTAAGTGCACAGGCGCACATCCAGGTGCATAGCACGACACAAAAAACGTTACAAAGTGGGGGCTCGTCTCGGGGATCGGATTTTCATATCACTACATTTTTCTAGTAGCGTTCGACCGTGTCCACATTTGGTTAACTCTGTGCTTGTAACTTTGTTTGTGTCATTAAAGATTACCTCCCGAGTCCTTGTCTCTTGTCTGCAAAAGTTGTCTTTGATACACGTCGGTGTGCAGAGGGCTTGAGATCTTTCTTGTGGAGTGAATGTGTCTCCGCTGTACATTGCAACTACAGTGTCGCCGTTGTCTCTGCGGGTTTACCGACGTCTATCACTCACGGTCTCCATTTTATTGATTTCCGTGCCATATTCGACGACGTGTTACCAGTCGTGTCACGCCGTAGACTGAAGAGTCTCGTGTTCGACTCGGAACTAGTCTAATCGGTAGAAGACGTGTTGAGTGCACGCGTTTTCCCGCACATCGCGAGATTTGCTATCGCGTGTTCGGAATTTGTTCTGTTAACCAGGTGTTACAGGAAGGCCTGTTTACCTCGGTTGGTTACTTTTGCTCGCGAGGTTGTAGGCGAGTTTTAAGTAAGGTTCTCTGCAATAGGTGTGACGCAATTAGGTGCGTACCTAAGCAGAGTTTTTGTGGGAACGATTTCTGTACACTCTGGGAGTGTGCGTTCTTATCTCGTTCAGGAGATTTGAACTGTGTTGTGTGGAGCAGAGGGGGCTCACACAGCGTCGTTACTCACGTGTTGCTAGACTACGGTAGTGTGTAGTAGTCTAGTGTTTGGTTCTGCGAGAACCATTGTGAGAAGGTTATCTCACAGCATCCGTTCTTTTACTGGGGTGAATTGTTTTGCTGAGTATCCTGGGTGCGCGATCTGTCCGGGTGGTAATTGCTGTCAAGTACATAGCCCTACTATGGTCACACGCTTTTCTCCAAACTTTTCTAACTTTTGGCTCACATGAGCGTAGTTACGGTTGAGGCAGACCCTGTATTCTTGCAAGCCAAGTCGGAAGGCGAGGCTCTGGGCCTAAAGGGGGCGGACCTAATCTGAATCAGATTCGTCAAGGAAGCCAAAGCCGAAGCAGAAGAGCACAAGATACGGGTCGAGGCAGAGAAGAGGAAAGCTGAAGTTGAGGAAAGAAGATTGCAAGCTAAAGTTGAGGAAAGAAGATTGCAAGCTGAGGCAGAGAAGGAGGAAAGGAGATTGCGAGTGGAAGCCGAGATGGAAGCAAAGAAAGCTGAAGTTGATGAAAGAAGATTGCAAGCTGAGGCAGAGAAGGAGGAAAGAAGATTGCGAGTGGAAGCTGAGATGGAAGCAAAGAGACTCCAGTTGCAAGCCCAAGCAGAAGCCAAGGAGCGACGTCTCAAAGCTGCTGCCGCAGAACGTGAATTCGAGTTGGAACATCTGAGAATTCAAGCGCAGTCCAATTCCAACAATAACGCTCCTTCATACTCTCGCTCCAACTCCAACAGCCCCATCCGAAAGGACAGGGTCAAAATTAAGCTGCCTTTCTTCGACGACAAGGATGATCTGGAAGCGTATCTGTGGACGTTCGAGCTTACTGCAAAAGTCCAACAGTGGAGAGAGGAAGATTGGGCCGCTCAACTGGGTGCGCTACTCAAGGGGAAGGCACGTGAGGCCTACTCCATGATGAGTGACGAAGACGCCGCAGTTTACGACAAATTAAAGACCACCCTCATGCAGCGATTCCGTCTAACGGCAGAAGAATATCGCAGGAAATTCCGCAATGCCAAAAGACAGCACGGTGAAACAACCCAAGAATACGCCACTAAACTGGACTTGTGGTTAGAAAGATGGGAGGAGCTGGCTGGTAAAAGTAAGACCTACGAAGATTTGAGAGACCTCATCCTCCAAGAAAAATTTCTGGAAGGGATCCCTTATGACCAGCCGCAATTTATACATGAAAGGAAGCCACCAAGTTTGGCTAAGGCCATTGAACACGCCCTCGTCTTTGAATCCGCAAGGACAGCCGCCAGCGCCGACCACGAACACCCGAAGAAGTCCTTTGCCAAGGGCAGGCCCGAACACAAGCGGGACGATGCCAAAGAATGCCCTCGAAGGGAGGATGCAAAAGAGGGGAGACTGGGTAGCGAGACCCAGAAGTCCAAAGACAGAATGCGCAAGCTAGCCTGTTTTATTTGCGGAGGTGAGCACCTCGCAAAGTGCTGCACTCAGAAGCACCAGGCAGCGGCAGCAGTTGCTGATAGCATTCGTCAGAAACAAGCTCCACGCGAGACTGGGAAATTATGTCCATCATGTGAGACGATCCCTTTCTCACCCGAATGCTTGGTGATGGTTGAAGGCACCATGGTCACAGCCTTGCGGGACACGGGCTCGTCTATTACGATAGTTCGGACGGACCTCGTACCAGAGCGCTGTCTCACAGGCAAGAGCATCGAAATCGTGCTCGCCACATCACACGAGAAGCACGTGCTGCCACTCCCACACGTCGCACTCGATACGCCCTACTTCAATGGCGTTAGTGAAGTAGCGTTGATGGACACACCTGTATGCAGCGTGCTTCTAGGCAATTACAGGCGTGCCAAGGACGGCAACATCACATCCGTTCCCGTCTACCCTGTACGCCAAATCTGCGCGGCGACAGAAACCCGCGCGCAGTTGCGGAAACAGGAGAAGAAACTCCTGTTACCACAGTCATTGCTGGGCAGCGTGACTCCTGAGGCATTAGGGCGCGCCCAGCGAGAAGATCCTTCACTTGCGGCCGTCCGTCGATTAGCGGGGGACGGCAGTAGTCGCAAGGAAGGGAAGACACGCGGCAAGCCAATAACCGCGACTTACAAGTGGAGAAAAGGAATTCTCTACCGCACGCACATGTGCGACGGCAAGGAGCTCCACCAGGTAGTAGTACCTCGGTTGTACAGGAAGGAGATCCTACACCTTGCACATGACACTCCCATGTCTGGCCACATGGGTGTGTCAAAAACCAAAAATCGTATTTGGAGCGATTTTGCATGGCCAGGTATTTGCAGTGACGTCCGACGTTACTGCAGGTCCTGTGACGTATGTCAGCGCACCACGCCCAAGGGCAGTACGCAGAAGATTCCTCTCGGCCGAATGCCGATTATTGAAACACCTTTTGACAGGGTGGCCGTCGACCTGATTGGACCGATTGTACCAGCGTCAGATCGTGGTCATCGGTACATTCTCACGATGGTTGACTATGCGACGAGATACGTCGAAGCCAAGCCCCTCAAGTCCTCCAAGGCCGAGGAAGTTGCAGAAACATTATGGGAATTTTGGTCCCGGCTCGAAATTCACAAGGAAATCCTTACTGACAATGGATCGCAGTTTGTCGGCGATCTGTCACAAGAGGTCAACGCCCTGCTGTCAGTGAAGGGATTGAGAACCACACCGAGACATGCACAAGGAAACGCCCTTGTGGAAAGGTACAACGGTACCATCAAAGCCATGCTACGACATTTATGTCAAGAGCAACCAAAGGAATGGGACAGGTTCGTCCCAGCTCTGCTTTTCGCCATACGAGAAGTTCCGCAGGAATCTCTCAAATTCTCTCCATTCGAGCTGCTGTACACGAGAACAGTTCGGGGTCCACTCCAAATACTGAAAGAACTTTGGACCAAGGAGCAGGAAGATGCGGAAGTCAAGACCACATTCCAGTACGTCGTCGACCTGCGGAACCGACTTGAGGAGACCTGCGAAATGGTGAGGAATAATTTGCGCAAGGCAGCAGACAAGCAGGCCTATCATTTCAACCGCAAGGCAAAAAGGCGCACCATGCAGGTTGGTGACAAGGTTCTTGTGCTGCTGCCAAACAAAGAAAACAAACTGCAGATGACGTGGAAAGGTCCGTACGTCATCACAGATCGGATCAACGACTGGGATTACAGAATCTCAGTCGGGGAAAAGGAGAGGGTGTACCACGCCATCCTTAAACCATACATCTCGAGAGACGAGGATAAGGCGGACACGCACATTGTCGCCGTCGTAATGGTCGAAGATGACGACCAGGCACCTCATTACGTCAGCAGGAGGGACTCTGGTATCCCGATGATGTCGCTCAACCAGAAGGAAGGTCCTGAGCAAGTACGCATAGCCGAGGAATTGTCTGCTGATCGCAGCAGACAACTCACAGATCTATGCCGCAGACATGAGAGCATATTGTCAGACGTGCCCGGCAAAACGAAAATCGCCGAATGCTACATCAACGTAGAGAGCTCTACACCCATCTACGTCCGCCAGTACCCACTCCCTCATTCCAAGTTGGAGACAATCGGGAAGGAAGTTGAGGCAATGCTTGGTTTGGGAGTCATCGAGCAGGCTGCATCGCCGTATAACGCTCCTGTTGTACTCGTGCGAAAAAAAGACGGAACAAACCGTTTCTGCGTGGACTACCGGAAACTCAACTTGGTAACGAAGTTCGACGCCGAACCTTTACCTGATATGGAGCAACTGTTCTCCAGATTAGGTGACAAGAGATATTTCTCAAAAATCGACCTCACCAAAGGCTTTTGGCAAATTCCGATGCGAGATTCCGACAAAGAAAAGACCGCATTCACCACACCCCAGGGACAGTTTCAGTGGGTCACCATGCCATTCGGTCTGAAGAATGCAGGCGCGATATTCTCGCGCATGATGGGGAAATTACTGCGTGACTTTGACCCCGACACTGTCATCAACTTCATCGATGACATCATGGTTCCCACCGCCACCTGGGAGGAGCACCTGAAAGTTCTGCAGCGTGTTTTCCAGAGGCTGAATGAAGTTGGCCTCAAAGCCAAACCATCTAAATGTTTCCTAGGATATGAAACACTGTCATTCCTGGGATACATCGTCACCAGAGGCAAAATCATGCCCGAGGAAGACAAGGTAACGAGAGTTCGCGAGGCACAAACACCCAGGACCAAGAAAGAGCTGCGCGCATTTCTCGGCCTGGCCGGTTATTACCGGAAGTTCGTACCGAACTTCGCCACCATCGCGCTGCCACTGACAGACAGAAAAAAGAAAGGCCAACCAGAGAACGTCCAATGGGACGAAGAAAGCCTATCAGCGTTCGACACACTGAAGTCCAAGCTGTGTGAGAAGCCCATTCTTTGCCTGCCCGACCCGAAGACCCCGTACACTTTGAGGACTGACGCGTCTGATCGTGGAGTCGGCGCCATCCTAATGCAAGATCAGGGAAACGGTCTTCAACCTGTGGCATACGCCAGCAGAAAACTTAATGATGCAGAGGCGAAATACGCCACCATTGAGAAGGAGTGTTTGGCCGTATTGTGGGCTATTCAAAAGTTCGAAGCCTACATCTATGGCACAGATTTTGTCATCGGAACAGGAACAGACCACATGCCATTGCAGTACCAAAGGAAATCCAAATCAGTTAATGGTCGTCTGATGAGGTGGGCACTACGAATATCGGCTTAGAGTGATCAAGGGTTCTGACAATTTCGGAGCAGATTTTCTTAGCCGTTCACTGTAAATATTTGCCATAAAAGTGTTTTATGTCTTTCAGAGGGGGCTTATGTGACGAACCTAGTTCACGGTATAATAACTTCTGTCCATCCATTGCCAGCACGTAACTTCACGCGATCGGATTCTTCGCGTGACGTCAGATAATAGCGTCAAAATTTTGTTGATTTGACGAAACTCCACGCGTGACGACAACGCGTCTGTTCGCGAGTTATCAGCCAGTTCTGGCGTCAGATCTTTGCACTTCTCAGCCGGACAGGTCGCATCTCTGTGCGCTGCGCTGTAACCATCAAAACCGACGTACGACAGCAGCTAACCGCTGGAAGCTGCCCAGGCACGCAAGGTCTACATCACCGTGCGGCGAAACTAGTCGTCTGGTAACCAAACCACTGTAGTTGCAACTTGTATGAATGGAATTGTGCTAAGAAATTTCCTTCTACCGAATGTATGCATGACAGTTGGTTGCGCCGTTCTTAATAACCGACCTCAAAACACTTGGTGGTTTTGCAATTGTAGATGTTCTGCATTGCTAGATTTGTTAGCAATGAATTAAATTTAGTTGTGGAAATGTCGCGTGGTCCACTTTTGTCCGGGTCGCAGCGTTAACCGCTGCATGGCCCGACATAAGTCTCTGCGGTGATGTGTGCAGTTCTGCTGTGTTGCAGGAGGACTGTTTCGTCACTGTTTCGCTACTTCTCTGTTCGTCGAATTCCTTTTGCCACCTTTTTATTCCATCGCCTAATCCTTCTTTGCTGTTCCTCGTTCGCCGGTTCTTCGTTCTTCGTTCCCTTCTTCGTCAAGTTCAACGCTTCATCCTTCGTTTCGCCGTCACCTTCATAAGCCACCGCCTCTTCAGCATTACCAACACTCCGCAGCCGTCAGCACCTCCTCTCTCATCGCATCAGGAACATCGACCAGTGTCACCAGCCCGAGCACGCACGCGGACTGTGCCATCCTACGCGTGAGATAAGTCGTGTATTCTGTGCTGATGCAAACGTGGTGACTCTGATATTTGTGGTCGGTGTGAACATTTTCTCAACACAACACTATTTTAACAAAAACATTCACATAAACATTTTCGTCGCCATTCACATGAACTACACGTCATTCATTTATTGTGAGTTAATTAAATGTGGGTTTCTTCACACGGTCAACTTTTTTGTTGAAAAAGAGTGCGTGCATCTGGTGTGTGACAGCTGCTTTTGCAGGCTTCTACCTGTTCCACTGTACTTCCGCTGTAAGTGCACAGGCGCACATCCAGGTGCAAAGCACGACACATAAAACGTTACAGGGTGAAGCGAACGTCGTATCACACACTCTGGCATTTGAATGTTTTTGAATGAGAAAATAAAAAGAATGGAGTTCCGTACGACAGACGATGCCAACGAAAAGTAATTTGCAAGACTACAAAATCAGAACAGCCGGACAGTTGTGTCTTTTACGAGGGTGGGGGCTCTTGAGCAAGTAGTGTTATGCCTATGGGAGACTGAGCGAGCGTGTCAGAGCATGAGAATCTTTTCCCTCAGTAGATTTCTCTAGTTCTTCATATTATTTAATAGCGTCGTCACCCTTTGGTGTAGAAATCATTGACCCGAGGCAGTAAAGGATTTGGTGACGATTGCTCAATTAATTTTATATTTACAAGATCACCATAAAAGTTTGGTCTGTAAGTCTGGAGAGGTCGAGTCCATTAAGCTAGGGTGCGGCCCGTGGTGACACAGAGGTATACGTATATAGATTATAACTTCAGCATTTGGAGTATTTAAGAGCAGGAATGTATTTCACTGAAAAATCCTAATCCTGGTAACTTAATTAGTCTTGGGCAAGTGTTGTGACCAGAAGCCCACCCCACAGTATAATTACTGACCATGGTGAATTAATTAATCTTGGTCAAGTGTTGTAATCGGAAGTTCGACCACAGGCGTTAAAGGTCATACAGTACCAGATCTCTCTAGTGGAGTAGGAAAGAACAAGGGGCGAATATCATTATGTTGAATTTAAAATAGTAGAAATACACTAATGAGAAGTCACAGGTGTTGCCTGCACGCTGATGTCACAAGGCCAGAGTGCCTTTTGTTTTCTTATAATGCCAATGGTGTTTGGCATGGAGATTTTTCTGGTAACTTTACTTACATTTCTACCTCTGGATGCAGCGTCATCGATTATTTTATCTTGTCCAATGACTTAAGGAGATGATGTAAATCACTAGTAGTTAGACCTAAAATTGAATCTAAGCATATGCCCTTTGAGGTGACTTTGATAGATGAGAAAGGAACTTATGAGTCCAAAATTCAAAATCCTAAAGGCTGTTTGCTTTATAAATATGTATGGGATGATGAAAAATTGGGTGAGTTTAATTGCAGAATCTGGTTTGACGAGGTGAGGAAACGTTTTAACGAGGTTGTTCAATTGATATCTCAGGATATTAATGCCGCCTTATCATCTATGTTTAATGATGGATTACAGTGTCACATGTCACTCCTAGGATATCACCTGTCACTCTTAGCTTAGCCAGCTAGCTCCTCCCCTTCT
>SMGT01003605.1:49168-60955 GCA_004794575.1 Lanistes nyassanus | reverse complement strand
GACACGAGCAAGGTGATTCTTTGTAAATAATCTGTAGATATATTTGATGTTGTCGAGCCAGTTAGTGTTTGAAATATATGTTGAATAACGGTTCGCTACAGTTGTGTGTTTTACAAGGGTGGGGGCTCTTGAGCTAGTAGTGTTTTGCCTGTGTGAGACTGAGCGAACGTGTCAGAGTATGAGAATCTTTTCCCTTGGAAGGTTTCTCTAGTTATTCGCATTATTTCATAGCGTCGTCACCCTCTGGTGTAGAAACCATTGACCTGTTGCAGTAAAGGTTTTGGTGACGATTGCTCAATTAAATCTACATTTTTCGAGATCACCATAAAGTTTGTCAAATAATTCGGAGAAGTCGAGTCCAATAAGTTAACTTACGGCCCGCCACGTTACATACAGCAAGCTGGTGATTGCACGAAAAAGGTTATTCGTGTCCATAGTAGTGGAATGAAGATCTGGTTTGATCCGGAATGCAAAGAAAGTAGATTAGCTCTTAGGAAGCACTTGAGAAGATTACATGCAAGTCGTTCACTGGAAGACAGGTGTAGTTGCATACAAAAAAGAAAAGAATACAAAAAGTTACTGGATGATAAGAAAACAACATTCAAAGCGCAACTAATCAACACCGTAAGAGAAAACTCAACAGATCAGAAACTTTTCTGGCGAACGATTAAATCTATTAAAAAGAAAGCACTGAACCAAAATTCTATCACTAAAGAGAGTTTGTACAATCATTTTCGTGAAGTTTTCAATGTCTCTCCAAGTTCTGTCCCACTAGACATATCTGAATGTGACTCCCAGAGATGGCCTGATGATATAGACGAAGATTATGCCTGGCTTAATGATGTGATTACCACAGAGGAATTTATCAAGGCTATGGCTTCATTGAAAAACAATAAGGCAGCCGGTATTATTGGCGAGGTATTATTGGCGGTATTATTGGCGGTATTATTGGCGAGGTTTTTTTTTTAAGTATTCATCCCAGGCAACAGTGCCTTTCCTTGTAAAATACTTTAATTATCTATTTGATAATAGTTTATTCCCACATGCGTGGTCCGAGGCAATAATTCATCCTCTGCACAAGAAAGGTGACGTGAACAGTACCGATAACTAGAGGGATATCTCTTTTAACTCAATCGTGACGTAGAATCCTACCCTCGAGCATCCCCGTGGACGCGGCATTTTTAGCCTATTTTCAAAAATTAATTAAAAAATCCCCCCAAACAATACCAAAATTATGTAAACATGGTATCTAACTACAATAAATAAAGAAAACGCATTTCTTACCGTGTTTCTTGGACCTTGTTCCATAATTTGTAAAATCATTTGATGGAAACACAACTGAAGTTGAAGAAATCAAAAAGTCCTCGCCATTCCTTATACACGACATTGTACGACATTGTACGACATTGTACGACATTGTGCTGGCACGTTTTTCTCTTCCTATTCACTTTCTTGGGTCTTTCAGGCACAAATACTCTTGTCTTCATCGAATTTATCACAGTAAATTTGCAAAACAATGTCATTTTTGTCTTTAGCGTGTAATTTGAAGAGTAAATCTAGCATTTCTCAATTGACAGACCACACGTGGAATTATTACCGAAAACCAATCTCTTTGTCAATTTAAACACAGTATAAGGGAAGCAACTCGTGAAGAAATGATTCAGCTTTCTAATGTAGGAGTTCTTTACCTTAGACGATTAGCGATTCCCCGTAAATAAATCGTCAAAGTTGCTTTTTTTCCGCATACGCCGTAAACGTATCCTATGCTGCAGAAGAAATTGTCCGCACACGGCGCCAAAGTGTTAAACATTTGCAGCAAAATGTATAGTTCTATTTTAAATCGAAGAATTACACAATGGATAGAAGAGAACGATTTGGTTGAAGAGGAACAGGTTGGCTTTACAAAAGATCATAGAACGGTAGACCACATCTTTGTTGTGTCCATGGTACAAAAACAGCTAGTACAACACAAAAAACGTATGTTGCTTTCATTGATTTCCGGAAGGCCTTTGACTCTGTGGGTAGAAGTAAACTCCTGTGCATTTTAAATAAAAATGGTATGCGCGGGAAAACTGCTTGGAGCTATCAAAATTATGTACAGTGTTTGTCACGACTCCCACCCCTGTCCATGAGAACCCAAACAGTGTGCGCGCGCAATATCAGACACAGACCATACTCTGCCAGGAACACAATTTTGCAGCAGATCTACAATCTTTTGCGCACATGGAAAAAAAAGTTTTCGTTTGGAGATTGTCTTTCCTTGCCTACAACCTATCGATCTTGTCTTCCATAGTTTTCACAGTCATGTAACTTGCACAGAAAGAAAGGAAGAGAGGAAATGGGAGAATGGACAGCAAAGCTGACACCGAATAAACAAACGAATACTGTCCTTTACAAGTAAAACTAAGCAGCATCAGACGGTGTCATCTGATGTGTGCAGCCAGATTGGTTGTGCAACCTACTGATTTGATGACAGTATGTTGTACACAGGAAAAACAGCAACATTTTCTACTATCTCCAAGTGACTGTTGCATTTTTACCTCAAATTTTTGTCCATAAACGAGACTTTCCTCGATTGTTTTCCACTGTGTCAAACTTCTGACCGTCCGCAGTTATATCCGTCCTTCGGATGGCGGGCTTAAAAATGGCAAAACCTTCTAATATTAACATGTTGCTTAAACTGACCTTTTGCCAAGCAGTTACAGCAGACTTAGTCCGTCTTATTTAAAGTTACATTACTTTTATCTATACTAATGATTGGGCTTTGATGTGATTTCATTCAGAGATTCAATTTTCCTAACTTGCTGGACATTATCAAGCAGCGCATGTTGAAAGGAATGTTCAGTCTTTCATATAGGTCTATAACCTTTATCTACTTGGTTGATCAGCTTATGCTGCTTACTAACATAGCTATTTTAGGGTCAGCCTCACCTGCAATCAACCTTCAAGATTATCAGGAAATTTTCGGACTCCTTGAAATATCCAAATTTCTTAATTAAATTTGTGTTTCTTTAATAGTATTTACATAGTACTAAGTTCTAGCATAGCGAATCCCCCACCGCACCTTTCTAACAAAAACTTTAATCCACATCCCTCGTAAGGCCCCTCCGCGCATGCGCACAACACATGCACATCGACTGATACGGCCAGTCAAGTCTTGACTTCTGTGTCTTTCTGGCGTTCAGGGACAAGCAAGGAGGTAGGTATTTTTTAAGAAACACAAATTTAGCTAAGAAATTTAGATTTTCTTGTCACAATAACGTACCATGACCCAGAGTGCTGATTCAGGATGAGGAAGACATACCCACAGCACCCACCCTGATTGTGTCGTCCGACAACCAGTAGGCCACCTGTAGCACGTCAAACAGAGCCATTGACTGGGACTCAGTGAGCGGGGTGGCTCCGGCTCTCAATGTGCTCGGGCACAGTGCAAGGGGAGAGGAGCCTGTATTCCCCTCCCCCATTTCCACCATGGCTTAAGCCTGCTGGATAACAGTTTGAATCCAGAGTGCAATACTTGCTTTGGAAATCTCTCGTTTCCTGCCAGACTGGATTGAGAAGTGGTGGAGTATGACGCTTATATTCACAGAGGATGCGGACTGGGCAATTAAGACGCCCCGGGTCCGAAGGAGTAAGGACCGAAGTGAGAGGCACAAGAGGACAGATCCCTGGTTGCTGGTTTTTGATTAGGAATTCTGGCAGGAAAGACAAGGACCAGGAGCCATCTCACTTCTGCCGGAAATTGGCGTCCAACCCCGACAGCGTGGACTTAACTGACGCAGCAGCTGGAAACCAAACATTGTCAGAAACGCACACTTCAGCGTCAAATCCGCAAAGGATGACTGCTGAAAGGGTTCAAAAGAATGTAACATAGTGCGGCACCACAAACAGAAATGTTCAATTACCTTTGCCACAAAATAGTTGCAAGTTAGCAATGTCACGTCCCCACACACTCGTCCATAATTTCAACACCTGGACTTTTGGCCGTCTCAAGATTACATTCGCGACGTGTGCGGAAAATATTCTATGCAGCATAGGCCACGCTTACGATGCATGCGGAAAATGAGCCAAACACTTTGACGATTTATTAACGGGGAATCGCTAATCGTCTAAGGTAAAGAACTCTTACATTAGAAAGCTGAATCATTTCTTCATGAGCTGCTTCCCTTTTACTACGTTTAGACCGGTTTTCGACCACAATTCCAAGCAAGTGAAAAATGGCTGTGTCGTGTGTATCCACATGTGCTTTGTCACTTGAGAAATGCTAGATTTACTCTTCAAATAACAAGCTGAAAAGGAAAATGACATTGTTTTGCAAATTTACTGTGATAAAGTGGATGAAGACAAGAGTATTTGTGCATGAAAGACACAAGAAAGTAATTAAGAAGAGAAAAACAATCGAGCACGTGTTGTAAACAGTATCGAACAGACTGTGTATAAGGAAGCGTGAGGACTTTTTGATTACTTCAACTTCAGTTGTGTTTCCATCAAAGGATTTTACAAATTATGGAACAAGGTCCAAGAAACACAGTAAGAAATGAGTTTTTTTATTTATTGTAGTAAGATACCATGTTTACGTAATTTTGGTATTGTTTGGGGGGATTTTTAAATGAATTTTTGAAAAAAGGCTAAAAATGCCTCGTCCACCGGGACGGCTCAAGCTACGAACGTTACGGTAGCATTGGCGTGACGGTTAACATTAATTTTACCAACTCGGTCTAACACTTTCCCACCTATACCCGTCTATCCGTCTCTGTATCCATCTCCTGCACCAGCGCTCTGGCCAGTCCATCGTCTGAAAAGCCAGAAGCAAAAAGCCCCCTTCCGTTTCGTGCCAGCCTCTATATACTACCTAAGCTAGGGACTAAGGGTCGGGTTCCCATGGGCAGCTGGGCCCTAATGAATGCTGTAGTTTTGGTTACGCTGTCAATGTACTTGTGTGACTGAGTGCGAGTAGCTCAAAGTAGTGTGTCTGACCTGTCATGCATGTCCACTCTAGACAGTCTGTTTGAGTGTATTGCAGATCAATTCCCAGCCCTGTCAAATACAGAATGTGCTATATTAGTGTGTTCTGCATCTAACCCCTAAATACCATAATCTAATATACCGCTTATTATGAATATTGTTATAAGGGGCAGCACAAAGCGTGGCGAGAACCAAAAATAAGTCCCAGTCAGGTACCATGCAGTGTGGGGAACCGAGCTTGGAAAAGTGCAATGCATCGAATCACGTCAGAAATGAGGGTGATGTGGCTTTGCAAAGAGGTGCCCAGCTGAGTGAGGGTGGTCACAACAGATGCCCAATGAGCACAAACCGCCAAAAGACAGGTGGAGAGTTTCCACCAAATGAGGTAAGCAGTTGGCCAGGTCCACGCCCCCTGACATGGTCTAGGTACGCCACCGTTGCACCCAGCATTTCCAATAGGCGTGATACACCCTGTTCATGGACACACGATGAGTGGAAGCACCATGATGGCGGGTATGATAGGTATCACCACTGGGAGATTTTCTTTTGCTCTTGACAGGCCGTCTCCTCTGCTTGCTCTCACGATCACTTTCAAGAGAGTGACATATGTACGTGGAACTATCACTGTGTTACTAAAACTAATTAATATGACTTCTCAATCATGTGGCCGAGCCCCCACCACCTACAGTCTCCCATAAAGAACCACAAAACAAAGTAATACAGTGAACAAAAAAGGAAGAGTGTGTTGTTGATATAAACAGCGAGTATTCACAATCAAGACAGTATCTGAGACAACTCGTTAGACTCTAGGTATCCCGTAATTTCCTTCTGTTCGAGCTAGGTCTGTAATAACACGTAATACCACCCTACATCACCCACCTTGCAATGAAGCACATTGATAAACCACGTACCTTAATCTCTTCTTTGCATAAGAGAAAAGAATGACCACGTGATGCACAACACTCACAGAACACAACACTCACAGAACACAACACTCGTTCCCGAATGCTTCTTACAGTCCGCACGACAGTCTTAGGTTGGAGCGCTCCTTCCTTGGATATGTTCACCAGTAGATATCCTGAAGACCTCTTGAACACTTCCACGTAACAGCAGACCTCGAGGCTGACGTTCATGCACGCCACAGAGGATATGATGTTTCTCAAGGCTGACCCACAGCCCTTTGAGCTCACTCCTAGAGCTCAATTACAGGCAGCCTCCTTTTAAGGCTGGATCTTTGCCCGCTGCTTCAGACAGTTGTCTGTCCGTGTTCTTCGATCTCCTTCCTTTACGTTCTGGACTTATCTCCAGCCCGGTTAGTGTACAGGTTTCCAACAGCAGAGGAACACGTGGAAGAGTCACACACCAGTCTGAAAGGATCCAACACCCTCGCAGATTCCCTTGTGCTATGCAACTGGTCTACTCAAGACCGGTGCCATTGATACTAGACTTCCACACGTCCAGTTGAACGAGACACCTCAATTCTGCAGCTGAATCCTTCAGCCTTCAGCAGACTTGTACCACAAGACACGTACGCCTCCTCACAGCAGCTGATGATCTTCCTACAGGAACTTCGTGTTGAAGATGTTCTCTCACAGGAGATTTGGGTGAAAGATGTTCTCTCACAGGAGATTTGGGCGGAAGATGTTCTCTCATTGGAGATTTGGGCTGAAGATGATTTCTATCTAAACCAGTCTTTTTTCCTAAACTTTCGTCCATAGATTCTTCATTCACATACACCTGGTCATCAATACGTTAACATATATCAACCAATCATGCCAGGGACAGCAGGCCACACCCCATGTCAACGACAAGAACATGCCCCAATGGACATAGCTACCCCCCGCCTTCCTGGCAGTTTACACCTCTCGGTTACATCAAAGCCCCTGGTGCTCGATACCACCGGTTTCCCCCTGATGCTTAATTTCCCCCTCTGTCCAATAACCTATGCTTGGCCAGCCTGACACCTGCTCTAGAGCTAAGGTCCCTTCCCAGCTGTGCCTCAGGGTGAGTAGCACTTTGCCCCTGGCTTCTAGAGCCAGAACCCCAATCAGAAGTGTGAACAGGAACTAACCTGGGCTGGTGATGACGTGAGCGGCTAGATGGCGGCTTGAACAAAGGGATAATGGACCTTAATTAGGGCCGGAGGGTCATGGATGGGTCACACCTAGAATCTATGGTGTAATCTCTTTGACCCATCAGACCCCAGCTTGTGACAATAGGCTACTGGAGCTATGAGTGCAGATGTAGAAACTGTGGGTTGCTGTTGAGAATGCAGTTGAAGCAGATCCCTGATGGGGACAACCGCAACGGATCCGGATACCACAATTAGAGTTAGTGAAACCTTTGATGTTTTGTCTCTATCGTTCAGACAACATATTGACCACAGCTCTTCACATGCCAGACTGGTGCCTTCCTGTTAATGTTATATTTACTTAAATATTAATTGCAACTGCACTTACTGCAAGAGATAACGTCTCATACAGTTGTAACACTGTTGTGGAACACTGTATTTTAATTGATAAGCATTATGGTTAACCTGATTATGTCTTTTGCAGTATATACTGGTATACAGACCCTTACCAGTATATCATACTGGTACCCGTATTTCACGAATATTTCACTGATAAATTAACTAAAGCCCGTGCTGGAAGATATTTTGATATACCTAACTGACTTGGCTAACCAAGTGTGAAGCAATCTCGCTTAATAAGTTGGAAAGGCTTGTGATCCGAGGAATAGTAACTATTACCGATCCTTCTCATTGTATATGGTTTTCTGAGCTGGGCTTGCACAGCAGCAGCACCTCGAAGATCATAATGTTTACCTGACCGCCAGTTTGTGCTATGTGGCACATGGTTTTCTTCTGCCTCCTGCTGATGACGTGGAATGAACTGTTGCCATTTAATATCAAGTCTACGATAATCATACGTGTCTAGGGATCATGTGCTAGCACAACATGTTCATCTCTAAATGATCCTGACGAAAATGTCTTTGAAAAAAGGCCCCTCTCTGTGGTTTGACGGTGTAGTAAAGAAAGGCTGGGTGACGCCAGCTGTGGTGCGGCTGACATCGGGACTTATGCGGCTCGTTCTATCAGTCATCAGCAACAAAAATGCATGCTAAGGGGAGGGAACTTCTATCGATCACTACCACAGTTATGAAAGAAAAGAACTCATTCGCTACTCTTCAACACAATGGGGGCAAGTCCTTCGTCTCTAGAGACAGACATCTCTTCATGTCTACATAATAACTCAACTAAGACTGCTCTCGGGTCAAAGTTATTTCGACACTAGTTCTCCTGAATGCTCTGTCTCTCGACATGACTGTAGCTGCCCTCGCCTAACAACGCGTACAATACTGGATCTGGCCTCACTTTTCCAGCAGAAGGTCTTAGCACCAGACCAACCTCAAGCTTTTGCCCTTTACATCGGCATGTCCTTGCTTGCCACCTCCATCGAGGTACCTATTTGTGATGTAGTCGTGCTCTCTGTCTAGCATGATTGCTTCCTAAGTTTCTGGCCTCACCGCTACCATAAAGGCTCTGAGGTGTGGTATGACCTTTCTGCTGTTACTCCCGAAGACTGAGGTCCACGCTGGTGGGTTATTTTTAAGGGACAGTACTTTTACCTCGCAGTAATTTTGCACTATGGGAGGGTATGAGGTCATACTACTAAGATATGCACCACGGCTGAGCCATGATCACCTTGGTGGTCTATTGGTTAAGTGGTGTCGACTGGGGTTTGTCGCCACACTTCCCAGGAGCCTCATCAAACATCCAAGTATGTGTGTATTTTCACTGAAGCAACAAATGGTGCAGACAAACATGATTATGCGTATAAGACTCATCTTACAGTTTCGTGTGGGGAAAACATCTACGTAACCCATAATCTAAAAATTAAATGTAACCAAATGCACATAAGATCACTTGTGTAACTTTTATGTAGTTACAAAGGGATTGAAGAATTATTACCTCGTTGCTGTGAATCCACTGGCATCTGTACCTGTTTTGTGCTGAACGGGCTTTCTTAACACTGCACTGGCCAAACACAGTCCAACTGTCTTGACGGAACTGAACTGTACATGATGCACTTTCACTCGCATCTAGAAATAAAATTAATAACTGTACTTCTTAAAATTTTACTTTTAGATAGAGCGCATTAAATCTGGAAGAATATTAATTCTGGGCAAACACAAAAAGTAGATGAAAGGAATGTTTATTTGACATACCATTCTCTGTAATATTCTTTTATATTTTCTTATTCGTTTTGCAGTCTCAGTGTATGGGAATTTTTTCACTCTGATTTGGTAAAGGTACAAAAAATAACAGATATAATCATATGGCTTAATCATAAGGAAATACATTCTTTTAGTCAAAATCTTACATATGTAGTCCATTCGACAAATAGCAGTTGGAGGAAGTAATCCCGGAAGTAATCCCGGAAGTAATCCCGGAGCATCCACCTGACAGACCAAGCGTCTTTTACTAAAGATTTCACGATGGAGAGCTGAAGCCGCGATGTCGTTAACGACCATGACACTTGTGTCATCCGAGGTTCTGTCTGGCTTGAAAACAGGAGCAGCTTCCAAGTCACAGACAGGCTTACTTCCATTGGATGGACGAGGTGGACATGAGCCAAGGGGAACTGATGAAGAATTCAAGGTGGCCACCCACTCCACTGTATCATTTGCGGACAGTCCCGTGCAGGTGAAGGTGTTGTCCTGTTTATTTTCTTGTACTTCCCAGTAACCGTCACTCGTGCCGCACAACGAGGTAATGTTTCCTTGCGAAAGAAACAAAAAACATTTAAATGCTGCTTTAACATTTATTTTCAAGTCGATGTGAATAATCACTCGAAATGATATCAATTCAAATTATACTTTTTCCAAAATAAATTCCTTTTATCATTCACAGAGCTGCTTCATGCGTTATACGGACGACGACTACAGTATTATCATTACCCTGTTAAAGCACACGTCATCAAGTTATGTGCTCAACTAAAAGTTCACGCTCGTAGCGCGCGCGCACGCACGCACACACACGCACACACACGCACACACACGCATGCAGGACATAAAGCAGGAAACATAAAAAAAGACGAACGATGGAAAGATCGCGAATTCTCACAGTTGGGAGACTGCATCCTTTTCGTTTCCGACCTTTGCAGTAGGGCAGAATTCTTCAAATGCCTTTGTTACTGATAGCATAGTAATTTACTAACAGGCCCCGTATGCAAGAAACCCAAGTTGCTTACTTATTCCTGTCATGGCGGCTATTCTAGAATAAACTCTTTAAATTTCATACGCATGATAATACAATAGCCTATTTTCCTTCGTTATTCAATAATACGTTATTCAGCCGTCCCAGGGCTGTGTTTCACTGGCGTTCTTATCTCTCTTGTCTTTCGTAAAAGCGTTCCTAATTCTACTAACGACCATATCTTCCGAAGACCGGCTTGCATGAGCGTTCGTAACCCCTTCACCACTCTTAAACGTGGTCGTTACATTAAGCGGGTCCTTAATTGCGCGACCATAATTCGGGCGATTAAACATTCGTGGAAGTGGCCAAACAGTCTTTCGTTTCCAATAGAGTTTCCGACATTTTCTCGGTTTCGGACAGTTTGCCGAACACCATTCCGTGTCTTAACAAAGGAGGATTCTGCATGGCCACGGCATGGCGGGAGTGCCTCTGAGACTTGCAAGTGCAGGCATGCGCCGAAAGAGCCCGCGCGGAATTTAATAAAGTCTATTTTTCCTTTAACGGAAAATGCAACGTTTTCCAAAGATGGTTTCCCAAACGTCAGTAAATAAATGTCTCATCTTCGGATAGCTCCGGTAACTCCACTCTTTTCTCTCCGTGCACAGAAGAGCTCGCTATTATCAGCCAATGAAAAACAGTGAAAAATGAAAATCATGATAAAGTTGATTGATAAATTATGCAAAATAAGACATAACCAAGAGTAAACAACATTTATTTCGTCATAGTTGTGCTCATTCCCACCCCCCAATCTCTCCCTTAAGCACGATTCAGACTATTTAGCCGATCGCTTATTTCTGGAATATTTCATGGAATATTTTACGGCAATGGTAAAACTGGAAAATCGAATCCGCAGATACCGTATTCTACATATACTGTATTGAGAATTGTCGTAACTTTTCAGTAAGTCAGTGCGACGGTACAAGATTTCAATACACACTCAATAAATCTTTTTTATGAGTAGATAGTTGCTGTGCTACGAAGACGATGACAGCAAAATAGTCAACAAAAATAGCAGACAAATTTTAGAAATCTTCGTGGTTGAGTTTGTAGATAGTCTACATTGCCTCAATAACTTGTCCTTTTGATACAAACAAAAGTTATTTTATGAAAACTGCAGAAATAATAAACCAAAACGTAATCATGCACAAAAATACAATATAAACTTGTCACAACTTGGGAGATTTCTCTTTGCTCTTGACGGGTCGTCTCCTATTCTCGCTCACACGACCACCGTCAAGAGTGTGACATATGCGTAGGTGGAACTATCACTGTATTACAACAATTAATTAATATGATTTCTTAATCATATGGCCGAGCCCCCACCACCTACAGTCTCCCACAAAGAACAACAAAAGACTGTAATACAGTGAACACAAAAAAGAAGAATGTATTGTTGATAGAAACAGCGAGTATTTACAATCAAGACAATATCTGTTACAACTCGTTTCAACTCTAGGGGTCCCGCAATTTCCTTCTGTTTGAGCTAGGTCTACTATAACATCTAATACCAACCTACATCACCCGCCTCGCCATTAAACATAATGACAAAACCACGTACCTTAATC
>SMGT01003605.1:36315-48951 GCA_004794575.1 Lanistes nyassanus | reverse complement strand
TCCAAAGGCTGACACACAGCCCCTTGAGCTCACCCAAAGAGCTCGGTTACAGACAGCCTCCTTGTAAGGCTGGACCTTCGCCCCCTGCTTCAGACGGTTGTCTTATCCGCGGTCGTCGGTCTCCCTCCTTTACGTTCTGCAGTCATCTCCCGCCCGGTCAGCGTAGAGGTTTTCCCACAGCAGAGGAACACGTGCTGCTAGAATCTCGCCAGTCTGGAAGGATCACACACCTTCGCAGAGTCCCTTGCGCTATGCAACTGGTCTACTCAAGCCACGTGCTGTCGCTGCTAGACTTCCACACGTCTAGCAGAACGAGACACCTCAATTCTGCAGCTGAATCCTTCAGCCTTCAGCAGACTTGTACCACAAGACACGTACGTCTCCCCACAGCAGCTCTTCTTCACGGGAGTTCAGGCTTACAATGCCCTCACTGTAGATTTCGCTGAAGATGTCCTCTCACAGGATATTTGGGTGTAAGACGTCCTCTCACAGGATGTTTGGGCAGAAGATAATTTGACTGTCTAAACCAGTTCTTTTATTCTAGACTTCCGTCCATAGATTCTTTCATTCACACGCACGTGGTCAACAAGGCGGTTACATGTATCAACCAATCAGGCCAGAGACAGTAGAAGCCACACCCCGTGTCAACTAGTAGAACACGCCCCTAAGTGGACACCTAGTGTGGACACAACTACCCCCTCCCCTTCCTGGTCGTTTACACCCATCGGCTACGTCAAAACCCTTGATGCTCGATACTACGCGTCACTGGATTCCTCCAGCTACGTAATCTTCTCCTGAACAAACTAAAGCACACCTGGTCAGCCTGACACCTGCACTAGTCGGTCCCCTGCTGCCCCAGGGTAAGTAACACCTTGCCCCCTGCTTCTAATCCTTGCGTTTAAGTCGCTGTCTGGGTCGGTGATGTAATCGTCAGGCCGAGCAGACACAGTATCACAGCCTTCGTTCACGTTTTCGAGCCCAGGGTGCTCAGTCTGGATATGCTTGATTGGAGGTTAGCTTTCCCTGGACCAGGTAGGTGCGCAGGTGAGGAGAGGTGCCAGTATGATCTGGTAACTCTGAAGACGCAGAGGGGTTTAGACTAATAACCATTGTAGAGTTGATAAACTGAGCTTTAGGGACAGGTATTGACGTTGTGCAAGACTATCCTGACATGTCTATTATCACTGCCGTTAGAACATTATTCCGCTAACTGGATGGAAGGATGACTGAGGAAGGGAGACAACCGAGCTGAAAAGAGATACAGAGGGTGGAAAACGAACAGCAGAAGTCCAACCTATCTGAACAGGTTGTAGGTGACGGGTTGTAGGTCAAGGGTTGACTAGGGAGTCGTTGGGTGACCTGGCTGTGTGACGTCAACGACAGCGTTTGCCATCCTCAACAGAATTGTGTCCAAGCTTCGGGGAGGACACTTAGAACAGTTCGGAAAGTAGAAGACCTTTAGAAGACGCTGTGGGGAGCCTTTCGTCAAGTAAGAAGTTTTGAAAGCCGTGAGGAAGCCCTTCTGTGGTACAGACTGTCGTGTGAACTCTGTGAAATGTCCAGGTGACGAATGTGTGTTCTACAGGTGGTCACTGCATGCAGTAGCATTTTATCAAGGTGCGTTCGCCTGTTTATTGTTGATATTTAAAGAGAGCAGGTGATCAGAGGATAATTGTATTTAGTTGAAGTAGATCTAGATTAGACCAAGACAGAAGGAAAGCCGAGGAAATCCCCCTATAAAAAGCTGCTACTTTATATTCTGTCCTTTAACTCGTCATATGTAGATAATAAATATTCTTTTCATTGTATTACTGAGTCGTAGTTTTGTGGCGAGACAGTAGTTGGATGAGGCCACACGAATACAGTCATATATTATAAAGTAATACAGTGTTACCATTTCCACTTGCCAATAGTCGTGTAAAGGTGAGCAAGTGAGACGACAGGTTAAGATTAAAAGATTATTCCCCTTAGACTACAGCCTACCGCGGGCGAAGCGAGACACCACCACCAGCGATGTAGTGCCAGAATATTTAGCAGCAAGCGCGGAACTACCACTTAGTTACCAACAGTACAACACCACAACCACAGGATTCCTCCTCCCCTCAATATGCTCTGCTCTCTTTCATAGCGGGAAATCACTGGAAGTTGAACCACTTTCCTTCCAAATTCCACAACAACCACCACCCTGCTGGCATACAGAAGAGTGGTGTTTTCAGACGCAAACTGTGTGCAAATTATATGTACACGTACTGGCGCACACATCACACAAAACAATATCACAGTCACTAATAGAGAGGACAATGCAAATGCATTTGTTACATTATTGATTGTATATGTACGCAATGTGATAGTAAGAACCGACTTACCTTGAGCTAAAGTCAGTGACACAAGACACGCTAAGTATTCCAGAAGTCTAGTCGCCATTGCTCTATGTTATGTAAAGCCTAATTTTAAGTCTACCAGAAAAGGAAAAAAATCAAATTTATCTCATAGCAGTCACTGTAAAGTAGGTGTACACCTTTGCACTACAGAATGGTGGACTGCAACCGTCATTTAGGCAGCTGGAAGTTTACGCTCGTTCTGCCTACTGCACACCTGCGTTAATCAACGATTTTCTACGCGGAAGTAAATTACGAGTATGTCAAATACCCTAAGTGACAGCGGCTGTGCAGCTTTTGGAACGACGCGCTTTCTAGTACGGGATTTCCACTGACGTCTTATTTTTCATGGGTCAGACACAACAAGTTACTTTCAAAGATAGCAACGCTCTATTTGTGGCGCACTACATGTTTAGGCACTTTTCCGAGCTGTCGGATATATATATATATCACTGTTGTGTCTTTTGATATTTCTTCTCGCTAGCAGTAATAAGTGTGTGGTCACCTCTTTAAGGTAAACTGTCACCGTCCTCAAGGAGTTGAGGAAAGAGTCACAGAAAGAGATCGTATATTTGTATATTATAACTGTATATGTAGATTTGTATAATGTAACTTGTAAGGTATAAAAAATTACCATACTACGCGTAGAACAGATAATTACTACCTATTTCAGATGACATCAGAGCGCGATTGTGCTGTAGATAAGGTTGTGTTTTCTGGGTTCTGCAGTTCATTCAAAATGCCACTGCCACAAAGTAAAGCTTTAATGTTAATGCATCTTAAACTGGTGCCGACTGTGTTGTGACTGATGTTACTAATGGACACGTTCGGAGTTACGTGCACATAATTTAGGCCACTTTATGGGGTTTTCAATGACTTCTGTGACCGTGTGAACTTATACACATTTGAGGCAAGAGTCTGAGTTTTAGACTACACGTTTATTCCTTTACCACAAATGGGGATATTTATACGCATTAGAAACACGTTAAAATTGCCTAAGGTATGTGTTATTTTTATTTTGGCTATACATTGTTCACAGAATGTAAACGGAGGTTCAAAGGGACAAACTGCAGTTTTAATCGTGTTTGTAATGGCGATGCTATCAGTGACTAATCTGCATTTCTCAGAGATCCTGTAATTTAAGTATGATATACCCAGAGGAGCATAACAGACACGGTAAAAGGATCAAAATTCATTCATTTGTGGCATATGAGTATGCACTGTGCATTTTTGAAAAACTTTTGATGGTAGCGGGAAAAGTTTGGCGGTATTTCAGTTGAGCACATTTTGTGCCAGCCCATACTTTCAAGATAGACTTTAGAACTATTTAAGTTAAATTGCTAGAATACGGAACAAATCGCCTCAGTGTGTTCTTTAGCTCATACCGGCCTTACCCCACATCTAGGGCGCGGAAACATGTTGCATCTTACGGCAGCGAGGGATGCGGAAACTTTTTACACATGTTGAAGCCCAAAGCGGTTAGTTGACAAGGGAACTAACTAGTGTTTTTTTTTATACAGGAATCATGTACTATCAGGTTTCTTCCCTTTGACCCCACAATACACTACTTCTTCTTTTTAGAAACCACGCGATACTGTTTAGAAGTTAGCGAGACAGTCGTGAGCGCCATTTTGCTGTATTCACTTTCTCTTTCAGCCTGCTTTGGAATTATGTTTTTATCCGTGACAGATTTTTTCTACATTTTTATAAGATACATAGAGACCACAGGGGAGGTCATGGCGGACGAAATCGAGTGTACATACAGTTCATACAGTGACTACGTCTAACAGCAAACAGTAGGGACTATTTAACAGTTTAGTACAATTCTATAATTATTTTGATGTTCAAAAAATTGATCTTTCGAAATACGTAAAGTAGATTACTGCACGTGTGGTAGTTTGCAAGCAGCAGTTATTTCAAACGTGCCGAACTCTTTGTTACCCTGCGATCGCAGTGGTAGTAACACTCTGAAAACCTACGTCGTCATTTTACTAATAGGGTCCCATCCACTGTATCCCTGTTATGATATGGCATAAGATGCTGGCAAACTCTTTAACATCGGGGTGTGCTCTAGAAGTTTGCTACTGTTCATATCATAGCGGTCAGGGGCTTCACATGGTTTGTTTTTGTTTGTTTTTTTACGAATTTTTAAATCAAAAGAGGTTCGTCGACAAGGGAGGTAATGTTTTTTTTTTGATAAAATAATTTTTCTAAAAAAAAAAGTTTTTCTCAAAACTAGTCAACCATTTATAAACATGCTGTGCTTTAGGTCTCATTTCAATTTTGTTTGCTATACCACGCTTCCAATATGTGCATAGTCCATTTACGAACACATTAAAATTTGGAGATCATGTATGAGCAGAGTATTTTGATTATGCAAATATATATATATATTATTGCATAATCATCATCTACCAGTTATCAGTTTATCCATTTTCCAGGTACGACAACTGCTTAAGACAGAACTACACTTACAACAATTGAGACTAAAACAGGTATTTATATTGTAATTTCGTTCCAGTTAGCAAACACACGTAGACTTGCATTTCGCTTATGTAAAACGTTTATTAGGCTTAATTTTTTAGTTTAACTAAATAACTAGCAGAATGGACCCTTGTTGTGTGGTAGAAGTGAATTCCAGCATAAACGATTGTTTAATTTATGTAGAAGCAACAATGGTGATTGATTATAAAGCATTTAATTTTTTGAGGGGGGATTATTTTTCGGGGTGGGGGGTGAAAAGTTTACATGCCTTAAAATCTTCACCGAGGAGCTCAGTTCGTTTTTTATTATTTACTTTGTCTGAAATTGGATCATACAAATTGGGTTCTTTTGTTTGTTCTGTAGTCAGATAATCTGGTTTAAAAATCAAATCTCAAATCAAACTGTAAAACAATTTACTTGAAGAAAATTATAACTGTAGTTTTTACAACTCTGACCCCAGTGACAGAAAAATAGCGCATATGTTTCCTGCAAATTGAGGAGACGAAGAGACTGACTTGCTAAAAAAAAAAATGAAGCAGGCAGCACCTGATTATTATAAACAGGAGCACCATAAAGTACTGCCTTGCATAATGTTTCAGAGATAATTTTATTACAGCCGGAATAACACTGCTTGAGTATTTTTCCAGCAAAGCCAGTTTATAGATTGGTGACTCTGAGTATTCATATGATGTAGATTGTGTTTTCTTACTTCCAGCTTAGCTCAAGTTTGAATGAATAGAAATATTTTACATAATTGTATGAAGTTGACAAAATCGAGAGGAGAAATCATATTAATTTGCAACCAGAAAGGACCTGAATATAATGCATAAGCACTTGTATCTAATTTTTAAACCACATTTTGTTGAGCATTAAGAAGGCATTAATTAGTTTCTGACAGCATAGCTGCATTTTTTGCATGTAGGCAGCATACATAATATATGATATGTTCTCTGTGTTCACTGGTATTCTTTTGAGGATGATCGCTGTTGTTAATGCTTTATTTCGGTCTCAACTGGAAAAGTGAGTGTTTCTTAACGTCCTGCCGCAAACTAGGCGCATGTCAGGACTGTTGCTTAGACAAAGCTTACGTGGTGCCCCACGGGGGACTGCTGTCGCAACACGGGCCTCAGTCCCACCCAGTAACATTATACTGACACCGGGCCAACCAGTCCTAGTGCTGTTCCCTGTAGTGCTAGGCGTCTAGCATGGCAGCTAGTAGACTGACAACTTTTGTCTTAGGTATGACTCGACCTGGGCCGCCAGTTGTCCGGCGAACACAGCCACACGCACAATCGTCCGTCACCTATAGCTGCGGGGCACTGATCGCGCGTCGGGTCACTCACGCAAGACCTGCACACTCGACCAGCCACACTTTCGCTAGTGGGAACACGTCACACCAGGTCAACACAAATACTACACAATCAGCTACCGCTTGTCTAATGGCTCAGCCCCCACCCACTAGCCTTTCCCCGACTACTACACAACGAAAGACAACACCTGGCGTGAACAATAACAAAGAAGAATTTAATACGATGCAAAGTAAGTGTGCTAGTCAAATAAGACACAAAAAAGAACTATCAACAATCTATCGCTCTGATACAATGGCCTACGTTGCGTGTACAAGTACTATTTCTAGGGTTTTACCGGCCTACAACTTGCGCAACACATGCATTAAGTCATACGCAACAGATACCAACGTTGCACGTAGCTATACCTACACTACGAGGCAGCTGCAGGTTACGGTATACTATTCCTAACGGGTCTACAGCACAACCAGCTATCAGGTACTTAACTGGGTAACCCTGCGCTGTCCAGTTGGAATGTGGAGACAGAAATTCCAAGGCCGAAGACACACACAGGACTTGGCGCTACACAGATTCTGCTCTCCCGTCGCTCCTCTACTGCTCACACAAAACAGGGTCCACTCCTCGACCAGTCGCAACTTACAGCCGGAGACTTGGCACACAAAGAGACAAGCCACCACGACGCTGCACTAGCCGAGTTCCAGAGAAAGACAACAAGGGTCGCGAAACCCCTACCCTATATTGGTCTAGAGGACCACCCAGCAGCAGATGCTTCGTCAGCAGGCGGTTAGGAAATCTGGTCAACCCAGGGTATGAGCCACATCTCCGGACCATAATCCTGTCCAGGCAACATCGCCCCTCTCCTCTCATCCATGATTGGCTGTCAGGCTGCGCTGGTACAAACTCATACATCTGCCAGCCCCACCCGATGACCAGGAAGTGTTAGCGAAACCTCCTTACAGGACGCAGGCAGCTCCAGTGCCAGCCCTTGCTACCCATGGAGAGACGACCAGGAACTGTTAGTGAAACCTCTGTAACCGGTCTCTGACTACCCCCTCCGCCCACAATTATGCAGACTGAGTGACCTCTGCCTCACTAGTTACTATCTAGAATTAAGAAAACTATGCTATCATGGCTCTTGCCAAAATTCCCATGACAATTAATAGGATCACACCCCCCCCCCCCATAGTGCAAAATCACCGCGAGGTGGAAGCACTGTCACTTTAAATAACCAACCAACCAACGTAAACGGTGGATCATTAATTTTTTCCTGTTGGGATTTTCTTTGGGGATTGTAGGTGTCCTATATCCCAAGCAAGCGACCCATTAAGAAAGTTGCACAAACAGGTAGGATTACGCTAGACAGCTGGAAACCGACAGGCCCCGGGCAGCGCGCCATGATGGTCAAACAAGGAAAGCGGAATACAGATTGGAATAGTGCGATCTGAAAAGGTGAGTCTTCAGGGCAAAACAAAAATTTGTTCTCAATTGTTCAAATGTGCGATGTTCAAGATTTACGCTGTCTGGGAGGACAGGAAGAGAAAGTCCTCTCGTCACTAGGTCTAAGTGCATACTTTGAAAATGCCCTGTTTCTACTGAAAAGATCATCGAGACAGAAGTTTCTGAACAGTTTTGGAAAAGTATATAGTTGATGCGCGCATGGGTTGGTAGCCAGTGCAGAAATGGGACATGTTTCTTCTTTTCTCTGTAGACTAGGCATGCACCAGAATTTTTATTTTATTTTTTGCAGTTTGTCGACAGCTTGTTTTGGACAACCAGCAAAAAGAGAGTCCAAACGGGAGATGACACAGTCGCATACACACCAAAACTTTAGAAGCACTTATGGTGAGGAACAGCAAATCTCACGAATAGCAGTGTAGACGGAGTAGCAGGTGTGAATGACGTGCAGTTGTCTATGGATAGACAGATTTAATTTTCTGTGAATGTCTGTGAATGTCGCATAAAAAAGGCTCGAAAAAGTTCATGTGGCCTGTGTACAACGTAGTTGTTGCTGCAGAGAACAACGGCACGTGCTTCAAATGTTCATGTAGCTGCGGTCGTCTGTTGTTTGGTTTCTAGTACTTCTCGTCAGCACTGAAATAAAACAGTATACTTACGGCGTTTATAAACAACACTTAAATCTGTTGTATTAGTATTTTATAAACCTTGAATTCTTGAGTGTTTTCGAAGTAATACTTTTTAAGGTCTTAACTTTCTATCTCTCATTACATGTACAAAATACCCCAAATGGCTGAACTGTTAACATCCCGAAAATGCTCTAACAACTATGTTAAATGTTAACAGCATGTACATACTGAAATCTACTTTTTAACATCTACAGCATTGCAAATAGAAAATACTATATTACAATAAAACGATCAGTGCTGTAATCTTTTGTAATATCTACGCGTTTGATTCGAGTCCGACTGATTAGCTGAGTCTCACTCCACACACATTGAAATGCACATAAGGATCGAAGAACAAAAATCATTGCATTGTGAATACCTTCGTAACTGGATATCTCCTGCGCATTAATATATCGGTTTAATTCTTCATAGGGTGATCTCATTCCAACGTCTTCCAATCGTAGCGTGTCGTAATACGCTCCTATAAAAAAAGCAGGACTAAAATATGGTTATAGTCATATTATGTAATATTATGTTACATTTTAGTGTGTTTTCCTCTCGCCTTGCTTTCTACTAGATCTTCTCATTCATACGTCTTCCAGCTGTGACACCATGCAGTTAAACAGTGCAAAAGTATTCAGACACATATCAGCGAATCTTACCTTCTGTCCCTGTCGCGGTTTTTCTCTGTCGTGTCTAGGGGTCGGCGCTTTATGTGTTTTACTACTCTGCTCGTTCGACTCGAGTTATCACAACATAAAAATGTGTCAAGAAGGGGGAAACTAACACTGCAATCACTACCTAATTTCCTCAATTTCTAACCGGCTCAAGCCCCCACCCCCTTGCTTGTCACGCGCACAACTTAACAAAAGCAGGCAACGATAATACACTACTCTATTTATTTACAGTTACTCCAGAATATTTCACTACACAATGCATGATGCTCCACTATACATCTACTGGTATACGTAGAACAATCACTCGCACTCTCATACGTTCATCCCAGCGCTATCCGTATCTACACACACACGTTATTGACCGGGTTATGAATCAACTACAGTACCGATACTTCACTTCGGTAAACACAAGGAAACACTGTATCCTTTCTGAACTAAACCTCTCTGAATATGACGTCGCGCCGACGTCTTAACACCAATAAGATCGACCGAACGATCACACAAGAACAAACCGATAAATCAACCCGTATGATTTACTACCGTCTAAGTTTGTCTAACTTATCTTCGAGCTACGGTCGTGTCCTACACTGTACGTAAACTCACATTCACGATGCTGGATAGGAATACCGCAGACGCCACGTCTCTCAGCTCCACCATCACAACACCGGTCCGAAATGCACTACTGGTTCGCTATCCACGTCGCGGTTAATGGCTGTACTCGTAGATCCGACCTCGCTGTTCGACACTTGGCGCTCAGCATACGACTTTTGCAAACGGCAATCGGCAATCGGCACTCGGCTGGTTATATAGCCAAGAGTGCGGTCTTACCAGAAAAGCCTAGCAGTTCCGGATGGTGGTCTATAGCCTGCGGAGGGTGGTTCGCCCCACCTCGCACTCAGCCGGCTACCTTCCCCCCTACACCGCGTTCTCCAGCTGTTTTGGCGAGCCAATCGGGTCGCCCGTAACAGTTTGTTCTACCCCCTGATTGGTTAGGGCAACTAGACGCCTGAAACTCGCAACAGTCCCACTAGACCCTCTTGTGTTTACAGCAGCTAACGACTGTTCTGACGTGTGACCGCTGAAATAATATTTTGCTCATATAAATAAACTGACCTTTATTTCCAGTTTCAGTTACCCCACCCCCCCCCCCAAAAAAAAAGTGTGAGAAAATATTCAGATTTTTATCTACCTTCTCTACTGTCATATTTATCCTAACTGCTAACTGTTGTAGTTTTAATGTAACAGAGTTTACTTGCCTTAGCTGCTGTGTGTTTCCTTGATTCCTATTATCTGCAATTGAAAAGTTATACACTTCTTGAAAACGGCCTCAGCCTCTGTTAGTCCGTCTTTTCTTTTGTCAGTCTGTCTCTCCCCAGATCGTTCTATCTCTTTCAGTGCTTGTGACAAAATCTCACCCCGATACCGAGATTTATTTATTATGCAGTAACATATTACTATACGCATACTACCTACACGCTGCATACCACATACTGCATACTACTTACAAGCATGTGAATATGGTTGCATTAATGTATACATATTTACATACACATATAGGCAGGGCAAACAAAAGCACTTTGTGTAGAATCAGCGATGTTCTGCGTTTGATCCTTTCCTCTTTGATCGTTACTCTTCCCCACACACCAAGCCAGTCTTGGAACTGCTCAGTTAAGTTGACCAAATACGTATCGACAGCCCCAACAAAGTACTGGCAGCGCTAGACACAACCGTATGCTGACGTATGCAATCAAGGGAGCCTACCGTACCCAAACACGTAGCAAAGAGAGAGTCGAAAGTAAGGAACGTGGCAGATCTTTTTCATGGGTCATTTCCACCTGTCTGGGCTTCACAAAACTGACACCTGTGTCTTTTAGGGCGATGGCTTGCTTTGTCTTCTGCCACCTCTGTGTTTGTCCTAGCTTTTGAAATATTATTTTCATGTTTTTGTCATCAGTAATAAAACACCTTACATGTATGCGCCGTTTTCAACATCTGTCACCAAGTCAGACAACTATGTACTTGACAGGTAGGTCAACAACGCGTCAATCTGGTCTGTATCTAGTCGTCTCATTGTGTGTATTTCAGTTTCCACGGCTACCCCGCTCCAATACAGTACTCGGGGCGGGGGTGTCTAGTAACATTGCGATAACACGGAGTCACGTACAGAGGTTTGTAGTTTTGAATACCGAGTCCAGCTGACCTACTCTTTTGCTTGTGACACATGTATACAGCGCTTGTCGTCGACGTGTTTTCTCCGGTACTCTAGTTCTACGAGAGAAAACCAGATCTTTGCTTAGGACTTAATAAACTCAAACACCACTTGGCCCCTACCCCCTCCCACCGCACACCACAACCACGACCATGATTTTAATTTATTATTGTATATCAAAGGTAACATTCAACATTTTAAACAGTATCTGTCATAACTTTTCTATGACAGTAACATACCTGTTTAGTCAAAAGGCAAGAACACATTAACTGCTACCTGCACAACGTGAAATCCATCTCCGCCGCCAGAACCAGATAACGGCAACGACGATTAGGGCAAGAACAACTGCCAACACCACGGCCACGATAACTGCAACGACGTTCTCGTTTGGTCCGGAGTTTGTCTGGTCCTGTGCAGCTTGTGCAGATAAATGATGCTTTAATTAGGAATTTCTTCGTCTAGTCTCTCAACCTTTGGTCTGCGCACTTTTTAAAAAAAACCTACTGAAACTGTGTGGAAAATCATCTGTTTATAAGACTGACCACGTGAGAATGTGTGTATAACCTCTGTACAATGTCCACATGTGTCTCATTAAGGTGTCAACTAACTATCAAATACCCTTTTATCTTTCTCATTTTCACAGGAAAAAGAGACTGATGCCTACCGACACATTATTGTTGGTTAATTATAAATTAACCCGGTTACCTCTTATCTCTGGTTTGGAAAAAACAAATAAACAAATAATTGTTTGGAAACAAATAATAAAACAACTCTGAAAACTAGAGTGGTTATCAGAAACACATTTGTTCTAACTAGCAGGCGGGACAAAACCATGCACTCATCCTACACTAACAAGTGTTTTTATTTTAATAGTTTTGGCATTGATTAGTTGATTTGTTTATAAACCAGATACTTCGAAATTTAATACAAAGCATCAAAAGCTGGTTATTAGAAATAAAGAGAGGTAAATAATTATATTTACCCCCAAGAAGAAAGGTGAAAGGGATCTCTCCAAAACTGTTGTTCAAAACAACAGTATAGTAACCTCTGTCGCTGTATTTCATATTGAAAACATTGATCCTACAAGTGACTGCAGAAGGATCTGTAGAGCTGGCAAAACATTCAGTCTGTAATCTATCTTCTTTCACTGGAGATCCATTAGAGCTATTACTTAACACTTCTCCGAGATATGTGATATTCTTTACCAATGGTGTGGGGTATGCTGTCACACTAAAATTCAACTCTCCTTTACCGCCTCTTGTGATTATATTTGGAGGCTTCGCGTCTGGCGTGTTTCGTCTGGGACCACCTGTCCAATACATGTACTGACATGACAAGTTGTTTCGACAATCCAGTACGAAGATAAACCAAGAGAATACGCGCACTTGTGTGAAAATTTTAATAAAGTTGTTTACATCAACAGATAATTGTAATAGCACACAACCAGAAAGCACAGGA
>SMGT01003605.1:0-36300 GCA_004794575.1 Lanistes nyassanus | reverse complement strand
CCCCCCCCCCGTTGAGTCTCAGAATGACAACAGACAGTTTATGCGTGAAATGGTACTAGTACTATTATTTGTCACATATCACTCCTGGGATATCACCTGTCACTCTCAGTTTAGCTTGTTCTCCCCGCCCCTTCTCTTCACACTTAGTTAGGTGGACGCTTGCCATTGGTCATGGCAGCTGCCCTGCTCCACCTAGTCTGACCAGAACCCGTTTAGCCCAGTCTAAGGCGTCAGGGCGTTAGTACTTAAGCAGGGGAAAAAACGCTCATGGGGAGAGACCGACAGATACAGACACGGAGAGAGTGTTAACGTAGAAAGATCAAGAGAAGCGGACACGTGTTAGCCCACGGACCTCTGGCCCCTCGCCATCTTAGCCAAAGACTTGGAACAGAAGTAAGGACTCCAGTTTTCCTCGCCAGAATACACAGGGTGTATTGCGCTGGGGCGTCGACGGACTGACGTGAAAAGGGACTACTGGGCGTGCCTTATAAGTAAGGTCTGCTCTTACCTTAAACTTATCTTAGAGTCTGGGACTCGCGTTGATTTAAGATAAGTGGTTTTATCCTGCCGGAGACAGAAGACGTCATAAGCTAGTGGCCGGGCACATGCCAAGAGGCGGCACTGAGAGAAGTGCGGTCGTGATAGTGTCATAGCTTTCTTGTTGGTCGTTGAATAGCTTTAGAGCTGTGTATTGCAGTAAAGCAGTTGTTTCTGTAGTGACCAGAGTAGGTGCTCGGTCATCGGTCACTTATCGTATCTGTGTATTGCAGTAAAGCAGTTGTTTCTGTAGTGACCAGAGTAGGAGCTCTGTCGTCGGTCACTTATCGTATCGGTGTATTGCGGAAAAGTATTTGTTTCTGTAGTGACAAGAGTAGGTGCTCTTTTGGTGGTCACTTATGGATTAAGTGATTAGAACGGCATCATAGGCCGTTTTGCAGTTTGATCTCCCCTCTTGCATTGGTTTGATTATCTCCTTTGTCTGTTGCACGTGGTATGACGTTATCAGGCAGCGTCTTATCCTAGACACGAGCACGGTGATTCTCTGTAAATATTCTGTAGATATATTTGATGTTGTCGAGCCAGTTAGTGTTTGAAATATATGTTGAATAACGGTTCGCTACAGGGGGCTCTTGAGCTAGAAGTGTTTTGCCTGTGAGAGACTGAGCGAACGGGTCAGAGTATGAGAATCTTTTCCCTCGGTAGATTTCTCTAGTTATTCTCATTATTTCATAGCGTCGTCGCCCTTTGGTGTAGAAACCATTGACCTGAGGCGGTAAAGGTTTTGGTGACGATTGCTCAATTAAATCTACATTTTACGAGATCACCGTAAAAGTTTGATCTCTAATTCTGAAAAGTCGGGTCCAATAAGTTAAGGTACAGCCCGGCCGTCACATTTTTGTTGTGCCTATGTTTTTGCGTGTGGCTACGTCTACGTGCTTAATTGAGCGTGTCATTTGTTTGTTTAGTAATCATTGAGTTTATTTATCAATATATGTATATTCTAATGCCAGGTGAATTATGATTGACATGTTCTTTAACAATTTTTTTCTGAATACCCCCTGAGGGTAAAAGAATAAAGAAACTTGAAGAAACTTGGTATCACTGTGGCACAGACTACCTTATTTTTCAATCACGTATCTGTCATAGGTCTGGGACTTCTAGTCCCATTCCTGACAACGCTTTTTTTTAATCAGCCAATAGGCTGCCGAGTTCCAGTAAAATGAGATCATTAGGATATATTTGTTATGCAGTAGTTGATCTTCACATTAACAAACATTTAATGGGTGTCTTAGGCGTGAGGAAAGATTTTTGTTTATACAAGATTGTATTTGATTGGTTCTTCCAGATAGCTTCTCTGACATTACTTGACAGAACACAGCTTGATCGGTTTTTCCTGATATATTCGTTTACGTGATACAGCTGTTAAGTTTTTCAGCAAACAGGGGCAAAGAACTCGCGTGTTGTCAGAGAGTGCTCGACCCTGTCCTTCGCGATCACTTTACTCATGGTAGTTTCACATCAGATATTTCTCAGCTGCTGATCAGAAAGAACGCAGTTTCGACATAGCCTACAGATAACATGTATCGCTTTTTGACTGACAAATGCTGAAAATAAAACACGATTTAAAACAATTCTAACACAACCACGCAATCACGATCAACTCGAGTACTTTAAGAAGACAAGTCGACCATAGATGCCGATTTCACCAAGATCACGAGACTAATTAAACAGGGTCCAGAATCAATTTACCGGCTCAGTCAAAGTCATGAAACGATTTCAGCGATTTCACGGTCGGTAGTCAACTCACGCACGCTTCACCCTATGGACAAGAATCGTGATAGGACAAATCCACAGTCAAGATTCGTCTGGACAATTCCACAGTTGATTTATCCACTTAATCGCAGTTAGGAACAGATCAATTTCACAGAAAGCTTTGAAGTAAAATTAGTTTTATAAGGTAAAAACTCTACATCTTACGCAAACCCATCTGCCCGCAAGGTAACCTAATTTGCTTGAGAAACAACGAAAGTAATATTAACAATGAGAAAGAACAACGATCAAGAAGACCAGTGTCTACAACTCTCTGACAACAAGTGAGTTCTTTGCCCATGCTGTCTACACGACAAACAGAAAACTAGCAGGTGGGATATTCCCTGACCAGGCTAAGTATGAGCTAACAGTATACACTTTTCTAGCCTTACTAAAACTAATTTTACCTGAAAATGTTAAAGTTTTATATAATACTTACAAGATACAAGTAATGTGCGATCAACACTGTACAAGCCCAGAGCGTTCTGTCCTTCACATCTGTAGACTCCCGAATCCTCACACTGGACATTATCTATGCTGAAGCTTACTTCCCCTGACTGGTCAGCAACAGAGATCTCGTCTGTAGAGTGACTCTGGTTTAGAAATTGTGAAGCGTCTGCTGCGCAGATGAGCTGAATTCTTAGGAAGGGTCTGCCATAGCACAGACACTCCATGTGCACATGGGATTTCTCAAGAACACTCACAGTTTTGTTGTTTACTCCGTTTATAACAAAGACCATGTTACGGGGAGAGTCTGTCGGACAGAAAAATGGGCAAATGCATTGCAACATTTTTTTCAAAAATACAAGGGCTGTTAAACATTTTGTTATTATTCTGTAGATCCGATTTTTGCTTACTAAACCTTACAGTTTGAGATTGTCTGTATTGCAAGTAATTCTGAATCCTTTCACTAGATTTGTCCGGTTACATAGCAAGATCCAAACATATCGTTTAAAACAGCAATCAAGTTGTTTATACCTCAAGCGTCTATAACCTGCACGGACACAATAATATAAAACTAAGCTAATCTCTCGCCGTAACGAGCCATCTTTATTCTCATCTTTATTCTGCGTTGCTTCGCTTTGTCATTATTCCGCTCCGGCTTAACCACACAAAGATACAAAGCCAAATATACACGAAGAACGACAGCCTTAACTTACATGCCACGTTCACATTGTACTGTACATGTTGTACAACCGAATTGTTCCATATCAGCTGGCAGACGTGAGTCTGGGAATATCCGGCCTGTACGTTAGGAAGATACAGTTGTGTTGCTTGTGAAGAGTTCCACTGTAGTACACCAGGCGGACTGCCCGGGTCACTGACAAAACATGTACAGTTCAGGTCGGTGCCTTCGGGTACATACTGTGGACAGGTGTGGTTAGGCATCTGGGAGGGACGACCTTTCAGATAAATAAAACTGAAAATAATCTCAAATACAGTTCGCTCTCTCTGAATCTCTGTTGTCGATTTATAATAAGATTAATACCTTACATTTTCTTTTTTGCAGCGTCTAGTTTAAACGGCTGTTTCAGGTAATGCTACTTTCAGAAAAGTTACAAAATTAATTTGCTGTCAGACAAAAGACACATCTTCATCAGGGTCGGTAAGCTAAACACTACCATATCTAGGTCCATAACGTTTTTTTAAGCAGATGGTTGAACCAGGATATCCTTGTACATTACCCAAACAGCCCCTACCGAATGCCTAATTAGTTTACCAGAGGGAAAAAGGCATGGTGCCAGCCAGAAGAACAGCAGCAGCTAGCATTTGCAGACTGCTTGAACTTTTTAGTTCTTAACCCCCACACATTCGCGCTGTGTATGGGAAATAAACGATACAGCATAGGTCACGCTTACTATCACATACGGGAAATAAACGATGCAACTTTGAAAATTTATTTACGGGGAATCGCTAATCGTCTAAGGTAAAGAACTCCTACATTAGAAAGCTGATTCATTTCTTCACGAGTTGCTTCCCTTTTCTGTTTAAACTGCCGCGACTGGTTTCTGGTAATAACTTGAAAGATGTGTCCCTACATGTGGTCTGTCACTTGAGAAATGCTAGATTTACTCTTCAAATTACACGCTGAAGAGCAAAATGACATTGTTTCGCAAATTTACTATGATAAAGTGGATGAAGACAAGAGTATTTGTGCCTTAAAGACCCAAGAAAGTGATTACGAAGAGAAAAACGTGCGGCACGTGTAGAAAAACAATGTCGTGACACTGTGTACAAGGAATGGCGAGGACTTTTTGATTTCTTCAACTTCAGTTGTGTTTCCATCAAAGGATTTTACAAATTATGGAACAAGGTCCAAGACACACGGTAAGAAATGAGTTTTCTTTATTTATTGTAGTTCGATAATATGTTTAAATCATTTTTCTATTGTTTTGGGGGATTTTTTAATGAATTTTTGAAAAAAGGCGAAAAACCCTGCGGCCACGGGGACGGTTCGAGCTACGAAGGCTGCGTCACGATTGTGTTAAAAGGCTATGGACACCGTTTACCGACGCAAGGATGTGGCGAGTAATGCTACGCTGGCAACTTCCAATTTTACTGTGAACATATAATGTTCGATGAAGCTCTATGATACACAAGTTTCTTTTTTATTTAGTTCGTTGGTTTTTTCCATCATTTTGTTTTCTATTTTTCTTTTTTAATTCCTCTTTTATGTTCTTTAGTCCATTTGTATCAAAGAGTTTCTTCTGTCGGTCTTTAGATTTATGTCATTCTTTCTTTCTTTTTCTTTCATTTTGTCTTTTTACTTCTCTTTCTTGTACTTTAAAAGTAGCTCCAAAATAGTGATTATTTGCTTCCCCACTAACCTGCTGCTCCTTCATGTACGTTTTCTTTGGTACCTAAAGTAGATTTGAAAGATTCTGTATTTTCTTTTTCTTTTCTTTGTTTTTGTTTGAATGGGGGGGGGGGAGAGGAAGGTTTATTTGCGTTTTTCCTGCTTGGGTTTATTCGTTTCGTATGAGTCGGAGAGAACACCCCCCAGATGTGCTAAGTGTAGCTTGGCTTATTTTAGTTTCCTTGTTTTAACTATGTATCTCAATGAAACTTTCACTCGCTATTTTTATTTAGTGAAATTAGTGTGCAGTAGCCGATTTAATAAGACAAAGCTGAGTCTCGCCCTTTCTCCCCCCCCCCACCCCAGTACTCAATTTGTTGCCAGATGATCAACACTTGCGTATTTCGTTGCTTCCGATGAAACTTGCATTTACCGTCACTTCACCAGGAACAACAGTCACACGGTACGTGTAGTTGCCCTCAGGAGGCAGGTCACTGGTGACGTTACACGATCCACTGATGTATTTTGTCTTAACAACGGGCACCACTGACATTGTAGTGTTGGCGATAAGGATTGACTCTCTTGGGGACTGGAAGATACATGGAAAGTTTTATAGATAACCTCGTCTATCCTTCCCAGTGTGTTCTTTTTATTTTAATAAGCATTAAGTTTTTGATTGTCCTGGGATGGTCTGGTAGGAATAATCTACATTATTAGCTTACATTTATCTATAACCGTATAGCTGAAGCAGATTATATGATACACGTGATTGTTTTTGTAAGTTAGCAGGTTCAAAAGCTTACAGAGTTTCACACAGAATGTGGAAATCACCATTTCCTTCAGCCATGCTTGCAGTTACTTTAGCTATGCAATGACGTATTGCTACCTTAACTAGCCTGCCTGTCTCTGATCTGATTTACAAAAGTGATCCCATTTCACTGCAGGTACTCATTGACTAAGCAATCAAGACCAGTCAAGCGTAACACTGTAGGCACGCTGCTCTTAGCACTTAGCAAGCGTGTAACTACAGCCCATGCAGACAAATTATATGCAACATAAAGCACACACCAATGATATCAACAACTTAATTGCGAGGTGATGTGGGAGGTAAATGCTAACCAAAAGCAGAACGCTGATATACGACCTACTCTGCTCTGCACTAGCGCTAGCCTCAAACTACTAACACCTGAACTACAGAAGGAAACTTTTCTAGAAAGAAAACTCGGATCCCGGACCGAGCAACCCAGAAGTCACAGCTTGGGAGATTTCTTTTTGCTCTTGAGGGGTCGTCTGCTATTCTCGCTCTCACGACCACCGTCAAGAGTGTGACATATGCGTAGGTGGAACGATCACTGTATTACTAAAGTTAATTAATATGATTTCTTAATCATATGGCCGAGCCCCCACCACCCTCAGTCTCCAATAAGGAACCACAAAAGACCTTAATACAGTGAACACAAAAAGAGAAGAATGTATTGTTGATATAAACAGCGAGTATTTACAATCAAGACAATATGTTACCACTCGTTAAACTCTAGGCGTCCCGCAATTTCCTTCTGTTCGAGCTAGGTCTACAATAACATCTAATACCACCCTACATCACCCGCCTCGCCATTAAACACAATGACAAACCACGTACCTTAAATCTTGCCTTTGCATACGAGAAAAGAATGAGCACGTGATGCACAACACTCACAGAACACAACACTCATTCCCAAATGCTTCATACAGTCCGCACGACAGTCTGTACGTTGGAGCGCTCCTTCCTTGAATATGTTCACCAGTAGATACCATGAAGACCTCTTGAACGCCTCCACGTAACAGCAGACTTCGATGCTGACGTTCACACACGCTACAGAGGATATGATATTTCACAAGGCTGACACACAGACCCTTTTGAGCTCTCTCCTCGAGCTCGGTTACAGACAGCCTCCTTGTAAGGCTGGATCTTCGCCCCCTGCTTCAGACGGTTGTCTGTCCGCGGTCTTCGGTCTCCCTCCTTTACGTTTTGCAGTCCTCTCCCGTCCGGGCAGCGTAGAGGTTTCCCAAAGCAGAGGAACACGTGCTGCTAGAGTTACACACCAGTCTGGAGGGATCGAACACCCTCGCAGAGTCCCTTGAACTATGCAACTGGTCTACTCAAGCCACGTGCCGTTGATACTAGACTTCCACACGTCCAGTATAACGAGACATCTTAATTCTGCAGCGGAATCCTTCAGCCTTCAGCAGAGTTGTACCACAAGACACGTATGTCTCCCCACAGCAGCTCTTCCTCACAGGAGTTCAGGCTAACGATGCCCTCACTGTAGATTTCGGCAGAAGATGTCCTCTCCCAGGATAATTGGGCGGAAGATAATTTGACGGTCTAAACCAGTCCTTTTATTCTAAACTTTCGTCCATAGATTCTTTCGTTCACATACACGTGGTCATCAAGACGGTTACATATATCAACCAATGAGGCCAGAGACAGCAGAAGCCACACCCCGTGTCAACTACTAGAATACGCCCCTAAGTAGTCACCTAAAGTGGACATAGCGATCCTCTCCCCTTCCTGGTTGTTTACACCCATCGGCTACATCAAAGCCCCTGGTGCTCGATACTACGCATCAGCACCTTCCTCCAGATACGTAATCCTCCCCTGTCCAACTTTCCAGCACCTGGCGAGCCTGACACCTGCGCTAGCTCGTCCCTTCCCAGCTGTGCCTCAGGGTAAGTAACACCTTGCCCCTTACTTCTACAGCCAGCACCCCTTATCAGAAGTGTTAACAGGAACCTAACCTGGGCTGGTGATGGCGTGAACGGCTAGATGGCGGCTTGAACAAGGGGGTAAAGGGTTTACTTAGGGCCAGAGTGTCGTGGATGGGTCACACCTGGAATCTATGGTGCATCTCCTTGACCCACCAGACCCCAAAACGTGACACTTATGTTCTGTGGATTAGAATTATTGCCGACCACTTATTGTGTATGCGCAACAGCAGCACCTTGGAGGTCAAAATGACTGCCTGTTTGGACCGACTGGGGGACACATGGTTTATTTACGGCTCCTGCTAATGGCGCGGAATTCACAGTCGTCACTGGGAATCAAATCTATAATTAACAGAAGTGTCTTGGCGATCAGACTCTAGCACAAACTGTTCACTTCAAAATGATCCTGACGAAGTTATCTCTGAAAAAAACCATTCTTTAGTTTTGTAGCGCGGGAAAAAGTATGGGTTACGTCATTTTGTAATTCTGCTTCTGCAGCTGTGGAAATTGAAGTTGTCCAGGTTCGTGTGTATCTTACTAAAGCAGGAAATGGTGCGGGAAGACCACAATTTTGCGTATACCCAGCTTATAGGGTTGTGTGGGAAAACACCTTGCTTAAACCATAATTTAATAAGTAATTCTGATGTTAAATGGAAATAAAACATTATATTTACGTATTTACAAGGTTATTGAGTAAAGACTACCTCTTTGAGCTGGATCCACTCACATCTGTACCTTTGGTTTGCCGAACGGGCTTTTTTCACATTGCACTGGCCAAACACAGTCCAACTGTTTTGACGGAACTCAACTGTACACGATACATTTTCACTTGCATCTAGAAATAAAATTAACAAATATACTCTTAAAATGTAGCTTGAAGATTTTTTTGAAACTATCGTGTTCATAACAATAATTTAATTAACTATTAATTCTACGCAAACACAAAAGGTTAATGAGGGGAATGTTATATAGCAGCCATTTTCTTTAATATCCTCGTTTTATATTTTCTTTTAAACTTTTTATAGTCTCTTGATGTATGGTCTTTTACTGTGATTTGATAAAGGTATCAAAGGTAGCATTGTATTCATATGGCGTAAAACGTTAGGAAATAAATTCTTCTAGTCAAATCCTTACATATGTTGTCCAGGCCGCAACCAGCAGCTGAAGAAGATGATCCCTGCACCACGCGGCAGACCAAGCGCCCCAAGAGTTCACGCTGGGAATATGAAGCCGCGGTGGCGTTAACGACCATGACAGTTGTGTCATCCGAGATTCTGTCTGGCTTGAAAACAGGAGGAAATCGCTGGACACAAACAGGCTGACTTCCATTCGCTGGACGAGGCTGACATTGGCCAAGGGTAGTGTAGAAGTAACCCACCCATTGCACTGTATCATTTGCGGACAGCCCCGTGCAGGTGAAGGTGTTGTCCTGTTTATCTTCTTGCACTTCCCAGTAACTGTCACTCGTGCCGCACAACGACGTTATATTTCCTTGTGAAAGAAACAACAACATTTAAAAGCTGCTGTAATAATCTTTCAGGTGGATGTGAATAGTCATCTAAAATTATACCAAATCAGCTGATAATTTCCTTAAAATCAACTCATGGCATTGTTGAGAGGGTCACTTCACCTATCACGGGCGACTACTGGGGCAGTGTCTTCAATATTATCGACATGTTACTTTTGTAAAGCACACGCACTCAGGTTATGTTCTACATTTAAAAGCGCGCGTGCAAGCAGCACGCTCGCACACACCCACGCACACACATGAGCGCGCACGAAGTAAAGCAGGCAATATAAAAAGACAGACAGCAGACGCTACTCAGTATTATCAGTACCGCTCAAGAGATTTATTCTAACGCCCATTGGGTAGGGGGAGAATAAAGACATTTACGAAAAACACCTAAAATATCAGTCTTGAAAAAAATTGCCGAGGGTTTTGATATTAAAAATCTCGGCGACCACTTTATCAATCTCCGCGTTGTTTTGATATCTCAATGTTGCTTCTTAAATAAATTTGTTGTTTGACTTCTGTAAACGCTGATGGTCAACGACCAGACTTCACTGCATCGAGCCGTAGTTATTTTCGATCTCATGTGTTCTTGGATATCCTTACAAAAGACGTACAATTCACAGTCGAGTATGGTATTTGACAATCTGACTCACTGGCTGATGGTTTGAATGCAAACATCACAAACTGTCTTTCCACCTCTGTGGCTACTCTGTTCTCACTCTGCTTTCCCGCGCGTTTCTTCTTGACGCTAAAATGATGATACGATTTCGTTTTTACGAGGGTAAATAAGATCCAAATAAAAAGCAATGCACAGAGAACGCGAACAAGGTAAATTTTTACTAGAAGAATGAATGAGGTTCTTCAATATTTACCAGCTGCCCCAAATTAAACTTAAATACACATAATTTATTGTATAGTAATAAAGTAATGAAAATTTTATTCGCAACATGGCTTTAAACTGAATAAGGAATATAAACCTATTTTCAAAAATCTCAAGAGTAATAAAACTAAACATCTCGCTTAATAATAACGCTTAAAGCAGAAAAATTACGAAGAAAAATACTTCAACCAGTAACTTATCACCAAACATATTCTTTCATTGTTATAAGTCTGTTGCTGTATGTTGTGGGCAGAAAAAGGGTCTAGTAAGGTTTACGTGACCGTTGTCGTCTACATAGACCCCCCTATTTCTGGCTTTTTGCTGTGTATTTTAAAGTTTCTGTATAATATGTCTTCTTCTCACCACTTAGATCTTCACGGTCAGTTACGAATTCGGAAATGGGAAAAAATGGCGAAACCAACAATTGAGTCATGCAGGGTAAAACGGAAGTCACGTGAAACACTTAAAGGAGAAAACTCTTCCTATGCGATGGATTATTAGTACTGTAATAGAATGTAAATGATTACATTTGGTAATGGAGAAGAAACTGAATTCCTAAAGTATATGAAGTTATAGGCGACAAAATACAAATATGAGTTGTACTCAACAGGTAAAATTAATTAACAAAAGTCTTCACAACATGTATTAGCATTATATTGCAGATTATCAGGACAAAACAGCAGTATCCATTTATTCAATACTGATTACATTATTGACACTATTCATTTGCTCACTGAAACGTGGCGTGACATAGACACTACTCTAGTCATTGTCTTTGGATCTCTCCCTCTCTCTCACACAAACACACACATACAGGCACACACGCACGGAGACACACAGATACACACACATACGCACGGAGAGACACACACACGCGCGCACGCGCGCACACTGACTCAACAAAGGCTGGAATATCTTTTTAAATATGTTTTCAGTGTTGGCCTCACTTCCTGAACAGATTCTTTCCCCTCTATATTTAAAGGAAAAGTGATGATAAACATGGATTTCATGAGTGACTGAACTCACGACTGTCATAATGGATCTATGAATAGGCCTCTGACTGAATCAAAATACCCATGGGGCCCACATGGATACTCCTGTGCTGAGCCTATCTTCTATTAATATATACGACCCACCGATGATGCGGTAGCCGATTAATGTAATAAAATCAACTAAATTCATATATTTAACTCGTAAGCATGACTCGCAAATATACTTACTCGATCTGTGCACTTCCACCATCAAATCCCTGGCAATACCCAGGAAGTGTTGTGACGTCACTGGCCCGAAAACGCGGCACAAGGAAGGACTGAGAAAAAATAGTGTGTATAGCGGCTTCTGGGCTGATGAGGGAAAGCGACTGGGTAACACACAGGGGATGTGTGTTTTCTGCGGACATTCTTATTTTTCAACCGTATTTGGAGAGGTCGTTAGTGAGACTGTGAAAAACCATCTGGCAAAGGGAACAATTTGGAGACGTCCGGAGAAATCGCGCGTCCACACTCCAGGTGAGTGTTTCGCGAAAACGTCCGCAAAACCACCACTTCACACACACACACACACGCGCGCGCGTGAAATTCGCTTTATAACTATCAACGATGGGAAGAACTGACTTACCTTGAGCTAAAGTCAATAACACAATAAACACAGAGTATTTCACAAGTGTAGTTGCCATTGTTCTGAGTAATGTAAAGGCTTTCCCTAACTCTAGCTGAAGAAAAAAAAGTTAGTCCCATAAGCAGTCACTGTAAAACAGGTCTGCACCTCTGCACTACAGAATAGCGGACTGTACCTGTCGTTTAGTCAGGTTTTCCCGACATTGCGTAGCAACAAAACAGCTGACATAGGAATTTAAATATATCTTTCTTTTTAAAAAAATGTAAAAACATGGAAGCGTGTGGTTGCACTCCACAAGTTAATAATACACGAGGAAAATCTTCCACACCTTCCAGTCTTCACGGCAAAACAAGCTGACGGAGAAGATCTAGGCTACAAATTATAAATAGTCTTATGAAGTGTGACTCTTGCAGCCGCAGCCTACAGAAAAGTGTTTACAGGAAGGGGGCTATAAAGAGTGCAGTCAACACTACCGCCATTTCAAGTGCTGGGTGCTTTATTTACAGCGGTGATAGTTTGGTGTGTGTGTTTGTGGCGATGGGGACCACAAAGAAGGGTGTCTCTTGACAGGTAATGAAGGCAGAAAATGATGATGAGTTTCACACGAAGAGAAATAATTACGTGTGCTCGTCATGTTATCGAACACACGACATTCTGTGTTGCTGCCCCGCTAGATGCTGTGCAAGCACTGTGTTGGGGGAGAGGTGGCCGTAAATATATATATAAATATATATATATATATACACACATACTATTTGTCATGTTCATCAAGGAGCAACTTCAGATTTGCTGGGAAAAGGAGGGGGACTCCTCTCATTTCAGTCCCTTGACCTAGAAGGTCACAGCGGGAACATGGGAATGCAGGTGGCGACAATCTCTGCCATCCTGGTCTGTTTCCTACTAACTGTAGGAGACCTGGGATTCCAAGTGCTGTCCATTCCTTGAGGTTGTCAAGTCAGATTTTACTTATCGTTTTTCTCTCTCTCCTCCTTCTGCTTTCCAGTGTGCCTCGCAAGATGGCTTTAGCAAGCTTTGTGTCAACGACTCGAGGAGAGAGACGAAACAACGTCAAAACATAAGGCTGGTGTCCTCATTTTCTTTTAAAAAACGCTATATATATATATATATATAATGCCACATTAACTTTTAAGTTTCTTAATGCCGTATTCAGAAATTCGATATTTTAAATACAGAATGAATGTGTCTATAATTCACACAACCAGTTCGTGAGTGGTGCTGAATACTCTGACGTCTTTGTATATGTAAGGCATGTCCCCACCACACACACTCATACCTTTGTGCAATAAGAGGGACCAGCCATTTTGTGGGGGAGAGGAGGCATGTGGGCAGCCGTGGGGGTGGGGGTGGGGGTCAGGCATTCGTGTGCCAGCTTTAGAACATACCTTCTGCTTTTACTTAAAACAGCTTAATTTACGTTTAAAAGAATAGTCTATACATTTACTCTTTATAATTGACAGTTATTGTTACTGTGTGATTGTAGGTCGAATGTTTAGAGTTCACAGTTAGAGTCTTAGAGTTTCGAAACCAAAAAAGACATCTAAAGTTTTTATCAGGCTTTTCCCTAGCACTCATACCGGCGTCGGAAGTCTTCGTAGGCAATCGATAATATAAGTGAATGGGGCTTGACGTCTAGCTAAGACAATGTTAAGCTAGCCCTAGAAGGTGTTTATGAAATTATCGAGGATTCATTTGGTCGTCAGAGCAGTAATTTTGAATTAAGAGCATTGAGCCATTCGAGGAAGTATCTTGTTCTAAAGTTGTGTATTATCCTTGGATTGATTTATAAAAATAATTAAGTGTTCTGGTGAAATAACGTGCGTAAGGTATATAATTTAGAAGTTTAGATTTGCGTTTCTCGATAGATTTCCATGATGCCTAGCACGTTAAAGTCCTATTAATGTTAGAACAGGTTGTAGAAAGGTTCTTCTTGGTTACGAGTCGGATGTTGATGTACAGATTAGTGTGAGAGTCCAAGGAGTGTGAAATAAAAAGGTAAGTGTAGTCCTCTTATTTGTATGTGTTGAGTTGTTGATGGTGTTGGAATAAATGGAGAAAGGACACTTGGGAGCGAGTAGTCTACATGACATTAATTAACCAACAGCAAATCTCATTGTCAAAAACATCTCGAAAATGCTTTCAGAGCCGGTGTAGCAGCCACAGGGCTCCCTCAGCTTTGTGCACTGTAGAATGTACTGCGACTAAGGCGGGATCCACCCTAGAGTCATTTTTGCCCAGGCACAGCGCACTCTAGAGTTTGGCTGCGGGTAACGTTCACTATAGTCCGGCAGGAAGGACTCTCTACCTCATTACATACTTTTACGCACTAAATATTATATAATAACAAATAAATTGTAAAATGGCTGTAATCTGAGTCTCTGGAAAACAAAAAAGTATCAGCATTATTTCATAGATCATGATTAAAGTAGCTACTTGAGGTGAGTGACTCCTGCCTGGGAAGAGTGAACTGCGCCTGGACAGCGTGAACTCTGCCTTAGGTAGGATTCACTCTCAAATGTATACCCTGCCTAGAGGATCATTAATCAGTTGGGTGCGTGGGAATAAACGCACACAGATACAGATTTGTGAATTTCTTCTCTCACACTTATGAACATAAAGTTTAAAAGAAAAACAAGTGACTGCCGCTTGGAGGATAAGCCCAAATTAAATGTAAAACAAGGGAACTGCACCAAGTTAGAAAGGGACAAAGACGAAGAAAATCTACATGTTTCGGGGCACTATGAATGATTTTTCCTGCTGTCCAGCCCATGCGCCACATCCACTGAAGCTAAGTCTTTTTCCTCTTTTTTTCGTTTTTTTTTCGTCGTTTTTGTGTTAATTTGAACATAAAGTTGTTGAGCAACTAATATGTAATTTATTAGTGTTTACCCTATACCCCTTTATTAATAAACCCTCCCTTAACCTTAACAACCTAAACTCTACTTCTTGTATATCGCACAAGCGGGGCAGGTGGATATCTGCACCTGCTCCTTTAAAACGTCGACAGGGAAGTTTTGTAATGAAGAGAAAGCAGGTCCGTTTTACAAATGCTCACTGCAGTCATTTATTGCAGCTACAGCGACAGTTAAGTCGCGCTTAGTGTTGAACGATGTCGGAACTATGTCTACGAAAGTCAGATTCTTAATGAACAGAGGGAAATTTATGATGGTATCATTCTGGAGACCACTTTCAAAAGTCGAAGGGAAAAGCGAATGACCCGGGAAATGAACTACAGCCTTTGTTGGATGAGTTACGATGTGCCCAAAGATTACAAATAAGCTACACTCCCATTTCTCGTGACTCTTTCTCTACACTATTCACTATCCCAAACACGTAACATCTTTTAAAAATTTCACCTGTGTCTAAATCAACTTTTAACTATCCTAATGTGCCTTATGCAGCTGTTTCTTGTGTGTCCTGCTATTTCCTACGGGTTTCACTATATCACAGGACGGGGACACTACACGTAACCCGCCAAACTGCATAAGGCTAAATTTACTTCCGTGTTCAAATGTTATGGGTGCTTGGGTACTTGTTTCATACTAAGCTTGCATAACACATCGGCACAGGTGATACAGGTGCGATGACCGATATTGTAAAAGCTTGTCGACAGTGACAACAATGCGATGTACTATATTTACTGTTTCGGGAACACATTTTTTTCAAGAATTCTCCGGATTTTTATCTGGTGAACCACAGTAATGCAGGGGAGACTAATTTGGTGTTCGGTCTTTCTAACGTCACTGAGTTTGACACAAGGTAAGTGCGTACTTACAGTAATCTACTTTCAATTTCGCATGGTTTGCATATCCCCATCCAGCAACCGCTCCTATGAACACAGAACGCATTCAGAAGACAACTCAAAATCTCTCTGAAAGATTCTATCACTACTGCGCTGCACTGCGCGTATTCTGCACATTCGGCATAGTAGTCAAAGCAAGCGGTTATAGCAACATGGCCCACTAGCGCGGTTAGTGAAAGAAGCCGTAACAGCGGAAGAGTTGTCTCCTTTGTGCCATCCGGAGGGCAAGGTGTGCAAAGAAATTCGTAAATGCTTCCTGTGCTCCATCACTGCGTCTGTGCCTCGAATGATATCAGCTTGTATGTATATCTCCGGCAGCAAACGTAAGGTCTTTGTGTGGAACGGGAGACAGTTACTGGGAAGTGCGAGAAGGTCAACAGAACAACACGTTCACCTGTACCGGACTGTCAGCTCAGGACACAGTACAGTGGGATCGCTGGGTGTCTAACGCTGATACCACTTACCTCGGCTCATGTCCGCCTCGTCCACCAGATGGAAGTCAGCCTGTCTGTGACATACCGTATGATGGGATTTTCGTCCCCGGCAGAATTTCGGATGACACAACTGTGATGCTTTTTAACCCCACGGCACTGCTAAACACCAATCTGGTTGAAAAGGGGCGACTAACGTGCACAATAATCCGACAGGGAGTGGTTGGAGCTGCAGCTGGTTGTCGCCTCGACTACATATGTAAGATCTTATATTAATGGCTTCATTTTCTAGTTTATATCAATTAGAACAGTTTTAAGTGCTTACACTTACGAGTGGTAAACGTAGATATCCTGGAAAATCTGGTTTTGCATAGTATCTATGTATGAAGCATAAGTAAGACACACAATGACTTTAGTTTTAAGTTTATTTTAACCCAAACCATTTTAAGCATGTTTATTAGGAACTGGTTTATGAAGCTGTCCTGTAAAATCGTGTTTTGCCTTGCATCTATATACTCAACTTTCAGTAATTTTTCTTATTGTGAGAAATCATTCGACAAAGGTGCGCTAAGAAGCAACAACATATACGCCTACAAGGCAGAGAAATACATTAATCAGTCAAAACTTAAGAGTATATCCCAACCAGAGTGTATTTTTTTAAAACTTAGGGATTGGCTTTTTCATGTTTGGAGAAATGAAAATTTGTCTATACCTCCCTAACAAAGAGCAAGTTGACAATTTGTTTTATTTTCTTGCCTTTGTTCACAGATGCAGGTGAAAATATATCATGCACGGTTCAATTCAGAACTGACACCTGGAACGTGTTTGGACAGTGCAATATAGGAAAAACCTATTCTGCACAGAACAGGTACAGATGCGAGTGGATTCAGACGAAACAGGTGAGCATTGGAACAATATTGCTTCTGAGCAAAAGAGTTTTTAACGACCTAAACGAAGTAGATTATGCGACTGTTTTTCAGGCTTTGTGAAAAGTTCCAAAGAAAAATAAGTTTTCTTAGAACTGAAGTAATTCTGTTAGCTTGCCGCACTTGGGCAAATATATTTGTATCGTTTATGCTTCTTAATAGATCGGAATCTTTTGATCTAGGGATCTGATTAAGGATAATTTAGTTGAAAAAATGGTATTTGACTTATACAAAGAGAATGTCACTCCACAGGGAAAAACTCAACAGAAGATTAAGCTGTAAGCTCCAGAATATAATATTCATCATCTAGTAAATTCGGTGTAAGTCAAGTGTGCTCCAGGCACAATACTTTTTCTGTAATAAAGAAAATCTGAAAAACAAAGAACGTTTCTGTGTAACAGAACGACAGGCAAATACCTGAGGAGAAACACAGTTCTGAACCACTTTTTTTTTTTACTGCGCCAATAAATTCCAGGCAGAGCATTTTCAATTTAGGAATATTGCACAAACTGGTCTCACAGTTATGAAGTAAGAATAAATTAACATTATTTTACTTAATATTAGTAGCACAAAAAGGTACAATTTTATATTTTTAAACAAACCCTTTGGGTAAACAAATCTTTCCTCTTCTACCCTGAACGTACGAATGTGTGTGCGTCCGTGGGTGTGTGTGTGTTCGTGCATGTGTGTGCCTCCGTGCGTGTGTATGTGTGTGAGCGTGCGTATGCGTTCGTGCGTTTGCGTGTGTGCGTGCGTGTGTGCGTGCGTGTGTGTGTGTGCTTGTTCGCTTCCGGGCGCCCGTGCGATCTGAAGTCACCAAGAGAAGAAATCCTTATTGCCAACGCATCAATGTCAAGCGTAGCTTCTTTTGGCACAAAGTACGTCATTGGATCGTGTAACCTCACCAGTAACCTGCCACCTGACGGCAACTACACCTACCGTGTGACTGTTGTGCCTGGAGAAGTGGGAGTCATTGCGAGTTTCATCGGAAGTAACGAAATACGTAAGTGCTTGATGTGGAGAAAACTGCTTGTTTATGAATTTTAGCATTGAATGTTTTTCAACGACCTGCTGGCAACTTCAAACCATTGTTAGTCGCACAATCCCTTTGTCACGAGTTAGGGTCGGGTGGGTCAAGGTGATTACACCATAAATTCTATGTGTGACCCATCCACGACCCTTCAGCCCTAATTAAACCATTTACCCCCTTCTTCAAGCCCCCATCTAGCTGTTCACGTCATCACCAGCCCAGGTTAGTTCCTGTTCAAGCTTCTGATCAGGAAACGAAATGTAGATGTAGGTATATCTTTGCTGACCTTCTGCACAGTTTCACCCATCTTTGGAGTGACTACATCACTGATTAAGAAACCTCTGTCAGCCATGATGTAAATCACAGCCTGCTGTAGCATTTCGAGTAATGCAAACCTTTCGATATCTTTCCTGTAAGAAACTGAACCAGTCTATACTGTGACGGCCGGGCTGTACCTTAACTTATTGGACTCAACTTTTTCCAGAATTACTGGTGAAACTTTTGTGGCGATCTCGTAAGTGTAGATTTAATTGAGCAATCGTCACCAAAACCTTTACTGCAACAGGTCAATGGTTTCTACACCAGAGGGTGACGACGCTATGAAATAATGTGAACAACTAGAGAAATCTACCGAGGGAAAAGATTCTCATACTCTGACACGTTCGCTCAGTCTCTCACAGGCAAAACACTACTAGCTCAAGAGCCCCCACCCTCGTAAAAGTCACAACTGCAGCGAACCGTTATTCAACATATATTTCAAACACTAACTGGCTCGACAACATCAAATATATCTACAGATTATTTACAGAGAATCACCGTGCTCTTATCTAGGGTAAGACGCTGCCTAATGACGTCATACCACGTGGAATCAGACAAAGGCGATAATCAAACCAATGCAAGAGGGGAAATCAAACTGCAAAACGGCCTATGATCTCGCTCTAATCGCTGAATCAATAAGTGACCACCAAAAGAGCACCTACTCTTGTCACTACTGAAACAACTACTTTTCCGCAATACACCGATACGATAAGTGACCGACGACAGAGCTCCTACTCTTGTCAGTACAGTACCAACGGCTTTACTGCAATACACAGCTCTAAAGCTATTCAACCACCAACAAAGAAGCTACGACATTGCCACAACCGCACTCCCTATACCTTCCTCTTGACTTTACGTCCTGCCACTAGCTTATGACATCTCCTGTCTCCGGCAGGATAAAACCACCTATCTTAAATCAACGCGAGTCCCAGACTCTAAGACAAGTTTAAGGTAACAGCAGACCTTACTTATAAGGCACGTCCAGTAGTCCCTTTTCACGTCAGTCCGTCGGCGTGTCGGCAGAATACACCCTGTGTATCTGCGAGAGATCTGGAGTCCTTCTTACTTCTTTCCACGTCTTTGGCTAAAATAGCGAGGTGGGCAGAGGTCCGTGGGCTTACACGTGGCCGCTTCTCTTGGTCTTCCTACAATAACTCTCTCTCCATGTCCTGTGTCCCAGCGTGTCGACATCTATCTCACGTTTCTACCTCCTTAAATACTAAGCCTCCTGACACCTTAAAATTGACTAAACTGGTTCTGGGCAGCCTAGGTGGAGCAGGGCAGATGCCATGACCAATGGCGTAGCGCCCACTTTCATAGGTGTGAAGAGAAGGGGCGGGGAGAAGAAGCTAAACTTAGAGTGACAGGTGATAACCTAGGAGTGACATGTGACATATACATCGGATACAGCAGAGAACGTCACTGGAGGTGTGATGCCAAAAGCGCAGTTCGCTGTGCTTCGCGGAACTACGTCCGTTAAGGCTTTTTTAAAAACCTACATTCTGGTTCAATATAAATGGGCATTATTGTGCTCATTATTATTCCTGTGTTTCTATCAGACAAGCATTACACGACCATGGTTTATGCTGTCGCGCTGGCAGCCAGAATACTGTGAGTGTAGTGGCGGAATTAATTCTAACCTGGGTGGGATGACTGCCCTGAGGTATATTCTGTGCTTAAGTACTCTGGCTAGTTTAAAGAGTTTACACTTCAGACAGTTTTGTGGAGAGAGTCTTTATCGTCTATTTAGTTTTCTTCCTCTACTTCACAGTGATCACAATAGACAAAAATTGGCTTCAATGCTATAATCCTACCCTCCCCCCTTTTTATAGAAAAAAACGCCTTATGAATTAATTTATGTCCTGTGTGATTTTTGCAAGGGCATACATTTGTTCCGGAAGATGCATGTCCCGGGTATTGGTTGCATTTGCGTTAAATGTGTTCTAGGATGAACTGTTTTCCACCTTTGTTTTGACAGGTCGCCCCACTGCCACACCCTACCACAACTGTCCACAGTATGTAGTAGAGGGCAGTGACCTTCGCTGTACGTGTTTTGTCACTGACGCGGGCAGTCCTTCTGGTGTACTACAATGGAATACAACTCAGTCAGCACAACTGAGTCTTTCAGACATTCGGCCTTTGAATTCTGGGACATACGTGTGTCAACTATTGTGGAACAACGCGCTTATGCAATCTGCGGAGTACACCTTACAGCTGGCGCGTGAGATGAGACTAAATACGTCAGTCCTTAAACACCCTCGTTCTTTCTAACCCTTTCTATGTGTTACCCCTCCCCTCCACCTAAATAGCGAGTGAGAAGAAAATAGAAAGATCACAGGTATAGGGATGCTACACATGGACTGTATGGGGAAGGAAACTTTAGGACAGTGGGTTTGATGTGTCTTGTAAACGACAGTCTAGAGCCCCGTGCAAGTCTAGTTTCAGTTTAAAACTAAATCCACAATTACTGACTAGCACGAAATTATGCTACTGCAAAAGTCTTAAGGTAACTGTGACAACCAGAAAGTTGATAAATTGCATGAGTGCGCTCTTGCCTAATCGTAAGTTTCAATTCAGGTTTAAGAACTGTTTTATATATATATATATAAACACACATGTGTGTATATACCTATATACTATATACACTGGGTCACGATTTGCTGGTAACACAGCGCCCTATTCTCAGCATGCCAACATTTATACAAAGCGAAATTACTGCGTTGAGCTTCTTTGTATTATTATAATTGAGGGTTTGAGGATGGTGATTGAGAAACGGCTTTAGATTAGAACAATATCTAAACGGAAGAATAAACACGCAAAACCAATTCTCACTCAGTATCGGTGATAGGGAGTCATGGACCAGTTGGGCAGAAAATGTTACAAGCTAAAAAAAGGAAATTTGAAGAAATCTGGTTGAAAAGTCACAGGATAAAAAGATACATGAGGAAAAACACTTAAACTGTGAGATAGATTTCTTTCATCCGTTTTATTCGAGACTAAAGTGGTAAACTGTTTGTCAGCAGAGTAATTATTTTGACACCTTTTCAAATATTTCCCAAAATACATTCCGTTTCTTGTTACGACTGGCAGTGATTTTTCCACGTGGAATAATTTTAAGTTGATTCACAGAGACCACCAGAGTCTGCTTGTGATTTGGTACGGGTTATATTTAGGAGGGAAAATACTTCCTCGTCTTTGAAGGGCTGTTTAGAACTGCTTCACGCGCACAAAAAACAACATCCAAATATGCCATTTATTCAAAGGGGATGGCGGTGACTTTGAAGTGTTTGTACTTTTGGGGGAAGTCATCGTATAGTTTATTATTAAACCAAGAAATGACAACAGCAAACGAGACTGAAAACTCTGTGTAGAGTGTTGTATGCTACTGATACCACGCGAGGGGCTTCGCTGCTCACTGGGCGTAAAAACGATACAGTTACCTTTGCATGTTTGTGTGCACTTGCCAATGTGCGCTTACCGCGTTGTACGAAGGCGTAAAGTTAGAAAACTGGATTTATTAGAAAATGGAACAAACTCTAACAAATATGATAGTTCCATTTCTCAATGTAGACTCCACCATTCTCAATGCACTTGTGCCACCTGCCTGGAAGTACCTGGATTTCAGCAGAATAAAAGTTTTTCTGTCTTGTTTTCGCAACCGCTCATGCACCGCAGATCAGTCAGGAATCGAAGAGCACCCAGATGTGACACCTTTCTTGAATTGTTTAGCCCAGTGAGTTGTAAGCCTGAGCCTTACACATACAGCCTTCACCGTACACCTCGGATATCTGTCGATGGATTTCTGACAGGCTCTCACCTTTAGCGTGTAAGAAACGGACGCACATTTTTCTTGGTGTAGTTTCCAGCCGATCCGCAATATTCGAGGCAGCTGGGATCTTATTGTTAGGTCAGCAAAAGCATAGGTCAGGGTCAAAGCACTCACCAGAGAGCGCGCTACAAAGTGGTGGTGCAATATTATTACGGGTGTCATTTTATACCCATTTTCTATCTTTAACTTGAATCCCCTCGTACATCCCCCCTCCCCACTCTTTGTTTTAAAAATGTTGAACTGAAGTGAGTCAGTGGTTAAAAATCAGCTGTCAGCCTATCGGTTTTATTTCCGGAATCTGTCAATGTGTCTGTTTCCGTTATCTGTGCCAGAAGACAGTCAGGAGGACGAGGCAGACAGCAAGACAGACGCGAAGACCGTTGTCATCACCGTGCTGGCAGTCGTGTTGACAGCTGTCCTTGTTTTAATTGTCGTTGCTGTCGTCTGGGTCTGGCGACGGGGATGGAGGTTGCCGTGCACAGGTACAGACTAATATGTTTTTTCTATTTCTTCGCCAGTCAGCATTTATTTGCGTAACTGTCTCCTACATGTAAAAATGTAGTCTGTGCACGTTATCTCTGAAGGAGAACTAGTGGATTAGCAGAAAAGTCTTTTTCCTTTTCGTTTTTTCGTCGTTTTTGTGTTGTCCTGATGAAGGGGTAGTGCCCCGAAACATGTAGATTGTCTTCGTCTTTATCCCTTTCTAGCTACAGGTACAGTTCCCTTGTTTTACATTTAACTAGTGGATTGATAATTCCTTCCTACCGAAGTGTTCTGAGTGAGCGAGCGAGTGGGTAGGTGAGTGAGTGAGCTCACATGTTTGTAAAATGTCAATAAATATACTGAAAGCCAAAAGAAACGCAAGCCGAGGTGATTTTATCTGAATTTCCCCCCCCCCCCTTTCATTCAAACGGGTTCGAAAAGATCAAATTTCGAGAGAATCGGTACAGTCAGTTTTTGCACAGCGTTTGTTCATCTGCCATGGTGAGAAAGCGGTTGGCGCAGATGGTCGCGGTAGATCTGCCTGTCGTGTCGTGCAGTCGTGACACGAGGTCGTCTGCTTCTGACTCCATCCCGAGTGGTGCCAGTGACTTGAAAGCGAGCCGCAAACGACAGACTGCGGAAACTGCCACACCCAGTGCGGTTGTCAGTCTGTAGTCGTCCGATGGCTCTTTCCCAGTCTGTAGCGTTCAGTCTTGCCATTCTTCTGCTGCTGAAAGTTGGTATGTCTGGGAGTGTATGAACTTTTTATTGCTAGCATATGGTGCCCTCTGTTCGCAAAGAAAGTTCTAGTCCTGCTGTCCGACTTCAGCGCACCCGAAGGGACAGGTTTCTTGCACCATGCACGTTATTATCAAAGTCTACGCTTTAGACCATGCGACCTCATGTCAATATTTGTTGCTATCACTCTATCCGAATGCATTAAATTTGACTACTCCTTGGCGATGTGTCACTTTGCGTTTCTTTTGGTTCTGAGTATAATCGGAAACTCGACGGCGATAAAACAACACAGAGACAGCGAAATAGAAATACAAACAATTGGATAGACGCATACATTAGTTTTTTCTTACATTGCAGAAACTGAGGACCAAAGACATACGCACCAAAGCAGCGTGAGGTAATAAAATCATAGCAGTTAGAATAGAATAGAATAGAATAGAATAGAATAGAATAGAATAGAATAGAATAGAATAGAATAGAATAACCTTTCGCAAAATATATTGAGAGAAAAGTTTAGCTCTATACTGGTGTTAGTATGTGTTAAAGTCTATCAATCTGTAAGTTAACTTAGTATTCATGTTGTTCATATTTTCTGCTGATATTGTTTCGGATATTACTTTTACATTGATACATTGTTTTTATATAGTTTTTACCACCAAGAAGGTTATTTTTTCAAAGAAAACTAACAGGTGTTCTAAGCATAACCAGGCGTTTTTCTTCGCCTCCAAGTTGTACAGACGTCAAACGCTGCTTTGATTGTGACAGTGTCCCAGTCTTGCCTTTGACATGAAGTGTCATAATGCTAAAGATTGAATGAAGATACAGATTACGGCAGAACATTGACTGACGTGCTGACATGAGGGAAAATAATATATTCGTTCTTGGAACAGCATAATATGGATATTCGTACGGGGTTAGAACTGCTCAGCTACTAAATACGCATAATGTACTTTCAGAGGTGTCACATCAAATCTAACAACTGTCAACACAAAAATGTCTACTCCAGGAAAAGGTAAAAATATTTGTCGACCTTCTTCAAAATTCTTTTTCTTTGAAAAAGTATAATTACTCTTTACAAGTGGACCTTCGGGTTTTGGGGAAATATTTTCATGCCATGGGATGAACAGTCTTAGTGTTACAGAATGTATGTTAGGTATTTGATTGTTCATCCTTTTCAGTTATATATATATACGGCCTATATATATCTAAACAAGCAAAGTTTAGCAAGGTAAAAAAACAAGTTTTTAGTTTTATAATTTTGTTCACTCACTTTAACATTGCCCGAAAACATGCATCTACTTTTTTAAAAAAACTACCTGTATTCGTAGTTGCTAAAGAACAGTACGTACAGTTGGTTTTATGCGTATAATTTAGCTTCAGCATACATATTTTTGAGACGTCTCGGCTAGCAATAATATTACCAAATAATGTTTGGTGACCACACTTTTAGAGGGTTTTCTGGTTTTTGCTAATAGTTATAATCCTTTCTTCCCAACGGCAGCCCGCCGCCAGAAAATATGGGCCCCTGACAAAATGCTGAGAAAAAAGGCATTCTAGCTACTACATTTTTTCAAGTAGAAAACATGATATTTAATAAATCAACGAAACGCATACAAGTTTGTATTTATAATAATTTTCTAAGGTAAAAAGCTTATTTATCTGCATATTGCCAAAAAATAGAAATACATTGGACCTGACGGGGCCCTCGTGCCTGGGGATCCTGATAGCTATTATAGCTGTCTCCCCCTGGCGGCAGCTCTGCCAACTGTAATCACCATTGCTGTCATTATGAAAGCAGAATAAATTGCATTGTGATCGTCTACTTTTAACACTACAAAACATTTACAATGTATTTTTAATGCATTCTGTCTGTTGTAGAAAGAGACGTTGGACAATATGATGGCTTGCGATTAGAAGATGTTGGGATACGATCACCCTACGAAGAAATACAGAATCAACACAGCACAGCGGCAACACCTCATTATGAAGGTACAATTACGACAAATTCAATGAAGGTCGTCGATCTTGACAGTGGTAAATATATTGTGGTAAATGTCCTGTGGCTAGGACTCCAGCGGTAAATATATTGTGGTAGATGTCCTGTGGCTGTGACTACAGCGGTAAATATATTGTGGTAGATGTCCTGTGGCTGGGACTACAGTGGTAAATATATTGTGGTAGATGTCCTGTGGCTGGGACTACAGTGGTAAATATATTGTGGTAGATGTCCTGTGGCTGGGACTACAATGGTAAATATATTGTGGTAGATGTCCTGTGGCTGGGACTACAATGGTAAATATATTGTGGTAGATGTCCTGTGGCTGGGACTACAATGCAAAAAATAACACCTCCTCCCACTCTTCTTATTCTTTTTCTCCAAATCTGTACCTCCGTACTTATTACTCCTAGAAACTGGATTCGGTTTGAATAAACGTTCGTATCTGCGTTTCCAGTCAGAAGAAAAGTCCAATTACAGATGTGTTTAACGTGCACATTTACGAATGTACAAGCTACTGGAGCCCCCGTGCAACCCGACCCTGAGTGCAACTTCATGTGGCTTCAGTTCCCAAACGAACCATAGCAAACGTTCCAACAATATGTTTAGAACACGATACATTACTGGTCAGCATTTAGATGCCTGGAAAATTTAAATCAAAGGGTTGTTGGTATGATCTCTTATAATTAGTAATTATTAACAACAATAAACCTTCCTGGGATAATAAACTTGAGCATTTGCATCTAAGCGTTGAGTATGTTTTTCTGTCTGAAACAGCAAGTTAAAGATGTAACAGCTGCATAAATCTGAAAGAAAAAGGTAGTTGTAAAAATTAAGCTCATCTACGATATAAATTGGCAAAATACCTAAATGCAGAACTCCAATTATCCGGACGGCCCCGGCGTGTGAATGTATCGTACACTGTACACTGGACACTGTACAAGACCGAATTTTTGGAATTGAACCACCGCTTTCCTATGTGTACCGCACAGTCCTTCACGCCTTAAAAGCTTCTTTTCTTATTCGTCAAGAAAATTTCAGTTTAAGTGATCCCCCAAAGGCATTTTCTTATCTATTGTCTTTAAATAGCTACATACCTGTATGGTACGAGGCTCTTGCCGTCTGAGGACATGTGCTGTGACATTTCACCTGTTTTTCTGGTGAATACTTGAACAGCCTGTCTTTGACTTCAAAAAGAACGCTGAACGTGCTGTCAGGGGAAACAAAGCTTATAATCATTAAGAAGGTTGGAAAAGGGAAAAAGTGGCGCTTCCCTTGCTAAAGTTATTGGTGTTGGGACATCGACTATTTTTAGACAAAAGTAAAAAAAAGACAACATCTTGAAGCTTCGATTACGATGGATTACGAAAAAAGTGATGAAAGGTGCTCATGATTCAATGCTAGATAAGGCTTTTTTTCTGTGGTTCACCGAGAAACAAACTAAATGAGACCCGAAGGAGACCCGAAGGAGACCCGAAGGAGACCCGATCTCAGACACGGTCCTGATATCGGGTCTCCATTCGTTCGCTTAAACGGAATATTTCCGTATCCAGACGACACTCAGTTACAATTGATCCGGATAATCGGAGTTCTGCTGTAGGCCTCAGAACATTTTCTTGTCTCAAAATACATTTATTATGTCAGTGGACTGTTTTGTTTCAGTGGTAATGAGCGACAGGACACACGAGTTGAGAGTCGAAGAGCCCAGGTATGCGAATCAATGAAGGGTTGCAGGGTACTCTCCTCAGGGGCTACATATACTTTGTACATGTACATAACGGACGTCAGTATTGATTCAAACGAAAAGCACTTCGCGCCATAGCGGATTCGTGCATTTTTTGATCAAAATGATGAAATAGTTTCACACAAATTCTTGTTGTATAAGTTAATACTTGAGATACTTTTGCATCCCCTAAAAATGACCCGGTGAAGAAACAGAAATAAATATTTTGTTGAAATGGTCGACTTGACTTTGGTTTCCCATGGTGACTGTATTGATGGGTAAGTACATGGCTGTTGGTGTACGTGCGTATGTGCGCATGCATGTTGGGAGAGTGTGTATGTATGCGTGTGTGTGTACGCGCGCGTGGTGTGTGTGTACGTGTGCGTTTGCGTGTATGCAGTGTGTGCCTGGGTGCGCGCGCGCGTGTTTGTGCATCTGCGGATGGGGTTTTTTATCTGGTGGGGGAAGTGGGATATTTTTAAACCTAGTGTCTGTGTTGTATTGATATGTATACCTTAGATAACATGAAAAATGTTGCAGCAACAGCAGAATGAAAAGAGTTGATGTTCGCCCTAATTAGTGCGATTTTGAACCTGTTGTTTCTTTGACATTTTTTTCCCGACACAGCGAGTTTTGTGACAAAGATGTATATGCGACACTCACTTTTCAACAATTAGGGACTTGTTTTGTTCTTTGTCATTCTGAAGTTTGAAGACTTGAAAACAGCAAAGCTTGATGTCCATCGCTTGTAAAGATGGAGCCTAATATTTTATACCTCTGATCTATTTAAACTCAGTTTTATACAGTGTAAGTTATCCCCCTTATCCCACCAGGTAAAAGGATAACGCTGGCGCGCGCCACGACACACACACACACAGAGGCAGATTATTTAAAAATATCTCTCTTTCGATCTGCAGATGCAGCCACTGACATGTAAGTGCTTGGAATAGTGAGTGACTTTAGTAGGTCTCTGCAGAAAAGGCAGGGGTAGAGCGTGTGGTTTTTTTTTGTGTTCTTATCATTTTTGATTCATCTTCTTTTTTCTTCCTCTAATCAACACTATCGTTTCATAGTAAATAAAAGTTCTTGTTTTCCTCCGACAGAGGACTGTGATTTAGAAACGTTCTTGTGGAAGACGTTGGATGCAACTGCCGTCTAGCAGCAGGTTCCGGATAGGATGTAAGCAACACCAGAAAAAAAACACGGGCAGTTTGGATGGAGTTCGTATCACCTTACCATGCCTGAAGGTGGATGTAAACTTTACAGACTGAACAGGTTTTACGTTCATTGTTATAAACGGCAACTCGAGGTGCGTGCATTAAACTTCCGTGTTCGGAAAGCCTGGGTTTCTTTGTCCTTTAGTGTTGGTATAAATATTACTGCCGTACAGAACTAGGTCGCATGTTTTCGGTCCTGTCGGGATAGGGCTGCAGTCGAATGTAGTTAAGGGGATTATATATATATATATGTGTGTGTGTGTGTGTGTTGATCTGTGCAACGCACGAGGGCGGCCTATCTTATTTTATCATTTCTTTCGGTATTCAAAACCGGGTACGTTCTTTCCAGTGAACTACGGCAATGAAGATCTGGGTGGTGGAGATCTGTTACTTGCTTTTCTCGTTTCTAAATGTAACTCAAGGTAAGTGGTGTTGATTGCCAACTCAAGTTATCAGGCTGTGCTGTGCACGTATCTGACAACAGAAATATAACAACCCTATGTATACTGCCCTCAACACAAGTTCATGCATCGCCGCTCACCTAAAATGTGTTACTTAACATATGTGGATAAATCTCTGTGATTTATAAGAAGATTGTGTGTGTGTGTGTGTGTGTGTGAGTGTGTGATAGAGAGAGAGCGTGCTTGCGTGTTTGCGTGCGAGCGTGCGTGCGTGCGTTTACGTATCTATGAATGTATGATGTGGGTGTAGTCAGATTAATTTTAATATGCCTTTATAGTTTGAATTAAGGTTCAAACCAGAGAAAGCCATTTAATGACTGATTTCTTCTGCAGCAAACATTATATCTTTATGCGTCACGAGTGACAGTTACTGGGAGGTGCAAGAAGATAAGCAGGACAACACTTTCACCTGTACGGGGCTGTCACCAAATGATTCAGTGGCGTGGGTTGGTTACTTCAACACTACAGCAGTTCTCCTTGGCGTATGTCAGCCTCGTCCATCGAATGCAAGTCAGCCTGTCTGTGACCAGCGAGCTGATCCTATTTTCAAGCCAGACAGAATCTCGGATGACACAAGTGTCATGGTCGTAAACGCCACCGCGGCTTCAAATCTCCAACGGGAACTCTTTAAGAGTCGCTTGAACTGTCAGGTGGTGCAGGGATCATCTTCTCGAACTGCTGGTTGTCGCTTGGACTACATATGTAAGGACTTGGCTGTCTGAGTTTATCTACACAAGTTTTGTACCAGATGGATAGATTTCTGTGTTTGATATACTTATCTGTTTCGCTAATCTAAAACTGGGGAGCGACGCGTAATTCCACACACCAAAATATAAAGAAACGACTATACACAAATCCCACAGAAAATATTATAGAAGATAATTTCCCTACAGCTTTGTTACGTCTCTTTGATCAAAACCTTTAAAAATGATTTCTATGGCAAAATCACTGATTTTCTAAGCTGATTTAAAGGCTGGGGAGGGGGTACTAAATAAAGACGTCTAGCAGCGCTAAACACAACCGAATACTGACGTATGTGACCAAGGGAGCTTACCGTACCCGAACACGTAGCAAAGAGAGAGTCGAAAGTAAAAAGATCTGCCATCCCTTTCTTTTAATAAACGACCCTACTTGTAGAAGATCGTTTTAGAAGATCTGCCATCCCTTTTATTTAAACGACCCTACTTTTCTTACTTTCGACTCTCTTTCCTACGTGTTTGGGTACGATAAGCTCCCTTGGCCACTACGTCAGCATACAGTTGGTTTAGCGCTGCCAGTACTTTGTTGGGGTTATCATTTGATGATTTACAGCGCTCAATTGTTCTTTATTAAAGACGTCTAGTCCTGCACTGCTGACTTTCTAAGAGGGATGCTGCCTGGATAAGTCATTAAAAGGCTATTGTAGCATATGAAAACCAAGAATATATTTTGCGTCTAAGTGAAAAATACCTTCCAGCGATGGTTTATTTTCTGCTGTTTTCTAAGCAGTTTGGTCGATTTACTTTTCACTGTATGTATTCTAAATCATAAATAAATTGTTTTTTCTTTGCTATATGTTCAGGTACTTGGATGTAACATGTGGGTTGATATTGGTGACTCCCTAAGCAAATACCCACTAATCCCCAAATCAAATCCTGTATGTGTTTGGGTATGAAGGAAATACCAAAAAAAAAAAACCTTTACTTTTAGCCCATGGATAACGATGGCAGAATATCTAGGGAAACAAATCTACACAGGATGCCTTGATAATTACAAAGAAATTGCTTTTTTTTCGTTTCATAGTCCAAATTTAAATACCTTTGGTATAAAAACATACATTTTAAAATTTTGTGCCATCAAGTTTACCTCATCCCGCTTTACCGTAATGCCAAATTATTTCTTTGTTCTAGATGCAGCTGAAACTGTATCATGTACAGCTCAGTTCCAACAAGACACATGGAGTGTATCTGGAAGCTGTAGTGTTATAAAAGCACGATCTTCGCATGACAGATACAGGTGTGAGTGGAAACAAATTAAAGAGGTGATCTTTACATCACTTTTTATAGATGTTGAATGCTGTCAGGGATAAGGATTGACTCTTAAAAATCCACAGGATAGAGACAACATTAAAGGCACCGCTTCTTCGGTAGATTGGTTAAATTTATTCAGAATGAATATTTTTATATTTAAAGACTCTGAAGACTCAGCTACCTCAAAAGACAGCCAAACGCGGATAAGTAGTCCTGTCCATCACTCGATAAAAATAGAATGAAACGTTCGTTCTTGCTTACAATTTACAGGAACTTATAGCATGGCATACCATTTTATTGTAAATTTAAATTACATATCCTGATAATTTAGATAAACTCAAAAATAAAGAAAACTGAACACTGGGCTTGTTACAAGCATTCTTATTATTTCTTTTCACTGGAAGCCTTTTTTTAAAAATATGACAACGTTCTCTGATATAAATGTAGAGATGATTTAAAGATGCCTGCAGTATCAAGTATTGGAGATAGTTTACCGCTAATTCTTGCGTTGTTAGTGTTGAATGCATCTGGATAGAGTGAAGATCCTCTGAGGCGCGAAGAACCCTGAAGAAGACTTAGATATATGATTAAGTTCTGCCTTCGCTTTTTCTTGCATGTCCGCTTTCTGTAGGTCAGTTCAAGTTGTTTCTTCTGTAACGTTTTGGTTGTGTTCTACACCTGGATGTGTGCCTGCGCACTTACAGCGGAAGTACAGTGCAACAGATAGAAGCCTGCGAAAGCGTCTGACACACACCAGATTGACACGCTTTTTCAACAAAAAGCCGACCGTGTGAAAATACCTACATTTAATTAACTCACAATAAATGATTAACGTGTAACTGATGAGAATGGCGATGATAAAGTTAATGTGAATGTTTTGAGACGATGGTATGCTGTGGAAATGTTCACATCGACCACAAATGTCAGTGTCACAACGCTTGCGTCAGCACAGAACACACGACTTAGCTCTCGCGCAGGATGGCACAGTCCGTGTGCGCTCGGGCTGGTGACGCTGTAGTTGATGTTTCTGATGCGTAGTGAAGATGATTACCGTTGGGCGGTGATGGGGGTGTTGACGGAATGAAGACGATGGCGAATGGTGAACGAGGTGTTGAACTAGAACTAAGAAGAGGACGGCGCAACGGCAAAACAACGAAGGAAGAATAGGCTGAACTGGAATAGTCGACGAAAGGGGAACAGGCGAACAAAGAATAGACGAAAAGACGAAAGAAGAGTGGGCGAAACAGTCCTCCTGAAACACAGCAGAACTGTGCACATCAGCGCGAAAACTTTTGTCGGGTCGTGCGACGGTTAATGCCGCGACCCGGGCAAAAGTAGAGCACGCGACATTTCCCCAACTTAAATGGTCTAACTCTTCGCTAATAAAATTTTGCAACACGTAACATTCACAATTGTAAAACCACTAAGTGCTTTGATGGCTAGGCGTTAATTAAGAGACGGCGCAACCAACTGACATTCGATCGGAAGGAAATTCTGAAGCATAATTCCATTCACACACGTTGCAACTATAGTGGTTGGGTTACCAGACGACTAGTTTCGCCGCACGGTGATGTAGACCTTGCGTTCCTGGGCAGCTTCCAGCGGTCAGCTTCTGTTGGGAGTCGGTTGTGACGGTTAACAGCGCAGCGTACAGAAATGTGACCTGTCCGGCTGGAAAGTGCAGTGGTCTGATGCCAGTCCTGGCCGTTAACTCGCGAACAGATGTGTTGCCGTCACGCGTGGATGTTCGTGATATAAACAATTCGTGACGCCATAATTTTGACGTCACGCGAAGAATCCGATCGGATGAAGTTACGCGTTGACAATAGATGGACAGATGATACTGTACCGTGAATTAGATTGATCACACCTTCTGTTGGCTTATATCTGAAATATTATACTTACATTTTAACTTAAAGTGAATTAACTCACTCGCAGTTTGTCGTGGATGCAGCAATCAAGACTGAAAAAGTGTTACAAATTACAATCAAATTACTTAAGTAATAGCAGCACAGGACAGTTCGATAATGTAGCCCTATACTTTTTGTGGATTCGACAACTCTTTCGGGTTATTAATTTTTTTGTCTTTTATATCCTAATCAATTCTTCTGTCGTTTCCAGTCCTCAGGAGCAGCAGTCCTTATTGCCAACACATCAATGACAGTCGTACCCTCTGTTGGGACAAATTACGTCAGCGGTTCCTGTAATTTCACCAGTGACCTTCCACCTGAGGGCCGGTACACGTATCGTGTGACTGTTGCTCCAGGTGAAGTGACAGTCACTGCAATCTTCGTAGGCAGTAACGAGATACGTGAGTCGGAAACACAATGTTAGCTTAGTACAACATCCAACATGGCCAGCCTCTTGCTAGTTTCAGACAGAATATTCACAAACATCTCACTTTCCACTGTCGGTGTCAATCTCAATGTTACGCATGCAGACTTTTTTTTTTTTTTAGAGAGAACACATATATATCATTTTCTTCTGTCCATCTACGGTGATCACACAAGATCAGAATAGAATTGAGTGTTATATTCCATTTACATGTCGCTTTTTCATGATCTCCGTCCCCCTTAAAAATGAGTTTATAATGTATAAGCTCATTTATATCCTCTAGCTGTCCAAGGCTGCAAAAATATTACAATAATTTTTTTCTGACAAGGGGACGTCGTGAGTATTGAAAAACACAATTGCCATAAAATGTGTTGTGGAATGGACTTCATACCTGGAGTAACAAAAACAAACAATTCAGAGTGCGAGAGAGTGAAGAAAAAAGCCCCTTATACGGCAATCACTGTTTTCCACATTTGCTGTAACAGGTCGCCCCACTGTCACACCCTACCACAACTGTCCGCAGTATGTAGTAGAGGGCAGTGACCTCCGCTGTACGTGTTTTGTCACTGACCTGGGCAGTCCTCCTGGTGCACTACAATGGAATGCAACTCAGTCACCACAACTGAATATTACAGATATTCAGGCCTGGAATTCTGGGACATACGTTTGTCGGTTTTTGTGGAGCAACACGCTTGTACAATCTGTGGAATACACCTCGAGAATGGCTTGTGAGCTGGCACTTTCTCAGTCCTAAAACATTAGACATTTTCCGACTTTTATTTTTTAATTTCGCCCATTCCTGCCGTATATATATATATATATAGTGAGAGACAGTGGATGTAAGTATGCACGTGAGGAAAGAAATATCAAGTCAACGTGTCTGTCGCTTATTTTCAGTCTGATACGTTTCATTGAAAAGACAATCCTGTTTATTAACCAAACAAAACACAATTTCTATAGAAAAAAAAGTCAACAAAAGGTCTGTCGCAACGAATAGTTTACTTGCGAAGGAGATATATTCAAACATTTCTCATTGTGATTTACAGTTCCACACTCGGAGATGCAATATCCTAAATAAAACATTTGCGTAACTGATTGTATTGAAAACTGCTTCTTACAAACCAATTATTTTTAGACCCGTTCAGCAAAAATGATTGTTAAATTCCATTTTCCTTTCCAGCACCTCCGTCTATTCCAATAATTTATCCAGCCAGTGATACAACAAGAGGACTCCTGTATCCCTTCATGGAGGGTACAAATGGTACCCTGTATTGCTACAGCAATCAGACAGGTCGACCTGAAGCCACTTACACCTGGCCTGTTGCCGCTTCTGGTCACGTTTCTGGAAGCAACCTTACTTTCTATCAGTTGACGAGAAAAGATAATGGCAGAATGGTAAAGTGCAGGGCCAGCAATATTTACACAGAAAACAGGCGGCCTGTTGATGATGCAACTCATCTTCTACAAATCTATTGTATGTCTGTAGTTAAGAGGAGAGAGAAAACTTTAATCTTTATTTTTTCTGTATTGTCTTCTGCAGTGTGTGTGTGTGTGTGTGTGTGTGTGTCAGAGACGGTGCGTGTATGTGAGATGAGAGAGATGACTGTTGGAGAATTTTATGCACTTGGCAGTGAGCACTTGAGTGCCAGAAATCTCAAAAATAATATATATTCTTGTAATTACATTTATTTTATTATTTTTTATGCTGATTACATCCATGCACATGTTTCCAGAGTTTAATCAGGCCTCCTGACAATGGTTACCTATATCAGATTCTATCTGAACAGCCTTATGGTCCATATTAAGAATAGATACTAAACGTATCCGACAGTCTGTCTTTTTGTGAGTCAACACTGGACTCTTACCCCGTTGAGGACAATTGATAAAATGTGTAAATGTTAATGTTAAAGTTAAGTGTTGATTGGTGTGTGAGAAATGCTGTGTTAGGTGTACACAGACATAATGTGGGAAAATCGTGACTTTAAAAGGAAATTTTAAATCATCGAGCCTTCTTTACATTTCTGAAGAAGACAAAGTAAACTGTCCTAATATAACAGACAACGGAATGAAATTCCGCGATCGGCAATTATCAGGTGGATATAACATATGGTGGATTGTTTAAAGAAATGAAACTTGACATGGGACTACACTGTCATTGGTCGGCGCTTCTTTATTTTTATAGTTAATTATTAGCACACATAATATTTGATATAACATTGCAATTTCACTGGAGACGTGCAAGAACGATTTTACTTTGCACCTCAGAATTTTTCAAACTTGTCGTGTTTTTTGTCAGAAATCAAGGTACAGATTTTTAAGTAGCATGCTTGTAAGTATAACGTTGTTTTTAAATATAGCATGGTTACATTTGCTTTCTTTGCCCTGTCGAAACGTGCTGGTGTGCGTGTTTTCACCGAAATTAACATACAAATGACATCTTACGTAATAGTGTCATTTCTGTTCCTGTTCGCCTAGACAAACCTATTGTGAGCTTCACATCTGTCTCCGATACAAATGAGTGTACAGACGTCTTCACCAGCTCTACCTACACGCGTTGTGTTGTTGCTCAAGGACGGAGGGTTCACATCAACTGTACTGCTTACAGCAATCCACCCCCTGCGTCCTTCCACTGGCTGGGTAAAAACAAAGATGTTTTCTCCAACACCAGTGAGTTGGTGATCACCTCTGTTGATGAAGCCATCCACGATGGCGACTACATCTGTACTGTGATCACGAGGCGCGAAATTACGGACAACCGCCTGCCTCTAACAACTTCTGCTACATTCACTGTCATTGTTGGTCGTAAGTATTTCACTCTTTAACTTCGATAAATACTGTGATGATATCATCAATATATCCACACACTTTAAACGTTTCTCGTCACGAATGTCAGTGATTTTCCTGTGTGTGTATCAGGTTCTCCCAGTGTGTTGGACTTCAGTGTAAACAGTGCGGGGAATATGACAGTGAACACAGAAAATACCCGTGTTGACTTCAAGTGTGTGGCTAATGGCAGACCCACTCCAAGCGTTCGACTCATCAATGGATCAGACCCTTCTCAGTTTCTCTTTGACACCGTACGAAAAACCGACAGCCCGCTCCATTGGCACTACGTTTCCGCCT
>SMGT01003604.1:58930-92794 GCA_004794575.1 Lanistes nyassanus | reverse complement strand
GTATGATTGGGGGGGGGGGGCGGCGCAACACGGGCCTCAGTCCCACCCAGTCACATTATACTGACACCCGGCCAACCAGTCCTAGTACTGTTCCCTGTAGTATCAGGCGTCTGGCAGGGCAGCTACTAGATTGCCAATTTTTAAGTCTTAGGTATGACTCGGCCGGGATGCGAACCACCGACCTCCCGCCTCGGAAGCGGACGCCTTAACCACTAGACCACCGAGGCGGTCGTTCATGTATGGGGTGAATGTGTTCATGTGTTCTGGTATGTGGGGTGCATGTATTTATGTGGAGTGCATATGTTCATGTATGTGGGGTGCATGTGTTTGTATATGTGGGGTGCATGTGTTCATGTGTTCATTTATGTGAGGTGCATGTGTTTGTGTATGTGGGGTGCATGTGTTCAGGTAAGATGCATGTGTTCACGTGGGGTGAACGTGTTCATGTATGTGGGGTGCACGTTCATGTATTTGGGGTGCATTTCCAGTTATGTAGGGTGCATGTGTCCATGTATGTGGGGTGCATGTGTCCATGTATGTGGGGTGCATGTGTCCATGGATGTGGGGTGCATGAGTTCATGTATGTGTGGTGCATGTGTTGATGTATTTGGGGTGCATGTGTGCACAAGCATAGGCCACCTTGTGGCATGAACACAAGGAGCTGTGTACTGAAAGAGCAATATTATGCAAGGCAAACATGGCAAAAACCTGTGGGCATGTAGCAGTCAGAAATAAACATAAATCTTCCAGACATTTCACCAAAATAGTTCAACACCAACCTTGATTGAGATAAGTAAGCGTTTCTTCATTCATCTTTACTGCAGGAGACGTTGCTGCTCCCAGAATGTACTGAAATCTGTAACAAATCAGAACATCAGAACTGCAGATTGAAGTCTGGTGGCACAGGTTTCAGTTTCTTGCCAGTGTTAGATAACATTACACAAAAGAAAGAAACCACATCCAGTCCTTCTTCAACCAATCTTTTTTTATGTAACATTTGGAGAGAGGGAACAGATCAATTTTTCTCCAGAAAAAATATTTAGCTCAAAAAAGCCAAAAGACTATAGTTATCTAAACAAGGTCATCTGAAAATGTAGCAAAGGAAAGGTGGTTACTAACAAAAAACCAAAAATGCAACTACAACAGAAATAATACAACCAATAAAATGGATTATCAGTAAAAAAACAAGTGTCCTTCTATCTCATTCCAAAAGATCGCTGAGCATAACGCTCACATCTACAACACATGCTCACCCACCAACACACACACACACACACTCTACATCTTTCTAATTCCAGGCTATGTTCACCACCATAGTACAGAAAAGACATTCACGTGTAGGAACCATTCATGGTAGTAACTGCAGATGGCAGCACCAAGTGTTCACTACCGCGGTACAGACAAGACAGTCACATGTAGGACCATTCGTAGTCCCGATGGCAGATGGCAGCAGCAAGTGTTCACTACCGCGGTACAGAAAAGACATTCACATGGAGGAACCATTCATGGTGCTTATGGCAGACAGCAGCAGCCAGTGTTCCCTACTGACTGTGGCATAGGAAAGACCATCACATGTAGGAACCATTCATGATCCTAATGGCAGATGGCACCAGTCAGTGTTCCCTACTGACTGTGGCATAGGAAAGACCATCACATGCAGAACCACTCATGATCCTAATGGCAGATGGCACAGCCAGTCTTCACTACTGACTGTAGTACAGGAAAGACATTCACATGCAGGAACCATTCATGGTCTTAATGGCAGATGGCACCAGCCAGTCTTCAATACTGACTGTAGTACAGGAAAGACATTCACAAGCAAGAACCATTCATGGTGCTTATGGCAGATGGCAGAAACAGAGTGGCCAACCCCGTTCAGTACTTCTCAGTAAGATTTTGAAAATTTGTCAGTAAGATTAAAATTTTGTCAGTAAGATTTTTTTTCCCAAAACACAACAACAGGCAATGTTTCACCCCTGGTTGCCATCTGTGCCAATGACGAATGGCCCTTTCTTCATTGCATCACCAAGTGCAAAGGCTTTCGTTTTGCTGCATGCTTTAAAGGAAAACTTAACCCTAGACTCAACTTGAGATGAATTCATAGATATTGATATTGTGAGTCTTGTCAGCCACAAATTTCAAGCTGTATCGGTACTATTTCCATACAATCCACGTTTTAATTTAGGTAAATAATGGTACACGGACGTCGCCATGTTGTGGTACTCTTTCGCAAATGAAAGCAAAATATCGCTGCGGTCGTCTGGTCTGGTGACGTCAGTTCCCCAGAAGCATTCAACATGCCCAGTACAAAGCGTTCGGCTGTTTCAACTAACAGTGGAAATCGTTTAATGTAGACGGAAGCCACAAAAGCATTTTTGGGGATTACAAATCCAGCAAAATAAAAGATTTTTATGCACTACGTAAAAAGTGGCTTGAAAATTTAAAGAACGCCAAGTTGCCTCGTCATGCGTAAGAGTATAAATGGCACAAATCGCACCACCTGTGCGAGGACCATTTTACAAGGGAGTGCTTTGAAGGCACCTACGAAAATGATGTGGCTGCTTCGCTTGGCTTCAAGACTTTTAAGAAAAAGTTAAAGAAAGGAGCCATTCCGACAATTACAGAGCTGCCAACCTTAAAACTTAAGATCAGTAACACAAAAACAGAATTTCAGTAATTTGTAACAGAACTTCAGTAACAACCAGTCGCAACTTCCACATCTTACATGCAATTGCTGCAATACTCCAATAGTGGCCTCATAGTGGCGCTCAACATCATCCCTTCATGTAGGTACGTGACAAAAAAATTCACTTTTTTTTCAAAAGTGATGTATATTAATATAAAGAGCTTAAAAATACAAACAAAATTATATAAACTTTATTAAAATAGGCCAAAAATTAAAGTTTTGATTTTTTCTTTGATTATAATTTTGCATCGTTTTTTTCATGAGGATCTAAAGGGAAATTGTGTCCAGCAAACTGAGTTTGTGAGAGTTAAACGCTCATAACTTCTACAGATCTTCACAAATATTTAAAAATAAGATATCAATGGAAAGCTTAAACTCTCAGCAGTACAATCATGGTACTATTAATTGATTTTACTGATACGAAACTGAAAATGATTCTTCTACCAAAGGAAAGAAATAACGAGCTTACGGCAGTTAGATTTTAGACTAGGTCTTTTTTCGATTAGACACGCTGGGATTTGCTTAACACGAAACCATTTTTTCTAAGCAGACGGGACTCTTGAGAAAAACTGAATTTAAAAAAAGGCAGGGATTGAAACCTCATAAAATTAAGAATATGCAATCAAAAATGCTTAATGAGTCGATTTATTCAATAGTTTATGCAACGGGTTACTTAGCTTCTGTATCGCAAAGTTGTTTTTGGGAGCGTCTTTTTTGGCCTGCTCCAAGTGAACTTACAAACAAGCGTCACTGGAAAGAGATGTTCTAACGATAAGAACAATTATTGACTATCATGGTTTGGAGGATTTTTTTAAAGTAAATATTTCACGCATAATTAAAACCTTTGGTATCCTACACCACTTGCGAAAAACTTGGCTTCAAATGCTCACGAGAGTTTTGCACACTGCCCCTCCCCCTCCTCTCTGACCTAGGTTGTCACGTACCTACTCCATGGCGAATATTAAACTCAGACAAGCACAGTTCGCAACGCACGAATCCTGTTTTTTAAGATGGCTTGATACACGGGTACCGCTTGGTGTAATCTTCTTTATAAAGCTGCCAACCGGCAAACAATTTTTCGTTAACATCTGCCTTGGCTTCATCAGCTGCAGCCTCTTCGCCATTTAAGAGTTTTCAAAACTAGTTCAATACACTGCTACTGCCTGAAAGGCGATCGGCTAACCGAAACAGATACCCGATTGGGTGTTGACATATGTAGCCGGGGGCTGACTCGTCAAGAGAAACATTGTCTACACCAGCTTCCCGCATGACTAATTTATACGATCAGTTTGTCTCGCCGGGAAAAAAAGGATGCTTTAAAAAAAAAAAACAGTCAGAATCGGATTTTGGGTAGCAAAATCAGGCATTTCCGTAGGTCCGTAACAAGAGATTGATTTCCGTAGCAGATTACGGAAATTCCGTAATAGTTGGCAGCTCTGCAATTATCAATACAAAGTGTGCCAATGAAAAAGCCATTGCAGTAAGGCAAGACGGGACGGAAGCTGAGCCTGAGAGTGAGAACAGACGATTACAGCTGAGAGTGAAAAGACAGACAGCGCAGGTAAAATAAAAATTTTTACATTTTTACTGCTAAACAACTAATGGTAATGATATAAAATATTACGTTTTTTTAATCATTGTATAATTTGTATGAAGTGTTATTTTATATAATATAGAAAATACTGAAAAAGGTATATACAAATAATGCATAAAATATGGTTGATTTTTAAAATATGCCATATGTATGGCCTACAAGGCCAGGGTAAAACCTTCAAATTGGGGACACTCATGAGGAAATCTGAAACTTTCCCTTAGATATGGATGGAAAGACAAGAGAACAAACAATCAAAAATGTGATACAAAATATTGGTATGTATATATGTTTTATTTTTTGGTAACATAATGCTGTGCAAAAATAAATATTAAAATACAATTTTCTTGTTCTAAATTTGTTTTAGCAATACTTACCATGACCCAAAGCGCTATATCCTCAATTAGCGATCCGTAAACACACCTTCCAAAAAATTATACACATCAAGGCAACCCTGGTAAGGCCCCTCCACAGATGTGCACACCACGCGCCACCCATGCGCACAGCTCACCGACTAAGTCACCCTGACTTTCTCAAGCCAGAGAACCAAACCAGCAGGAAGCAGGGTGGCCCTGATGGTTCATGGTAAGTATTGTTAAAGAAACAAAAATTTAGAACAAGAAATTTGTATTTTGTCACAATACTGTTCCATGACCCAAAGTGCTGATTAGTACAAAAAGGAGGGTGCCCCCAAAAATTACTAGGGTTGAAAAGGAGGCCAAAGCAAAGGAAGAGGACTTGCGAAGTGAAAGCAACGCTCAAGTGGACATCCTCGTGGCAACAGGAGAAGGCCCACCGCAATAGAAGGGTCATTACTGTGCGTAAAAACTGCCACACTGCACCCCTCAAGGAGGAGCAGGGCAGAAAAGGACCACCCCTCTGAGAGTTTCGGGTGCAGCGTAAGCAAGCAGGAGAACAAGCAAAGCCAGAGGCGAGGGAAAACAAGCACCGGCAGGCAAGACATGTGGCCTGTGAGGGCCAAGAGTATAGCCTGGGCATGCAGCCGATGGACCAAGCGGAGGAGCAGCTGGCGCACCAACCAGGTAAAGGAGTCAGCACCATGCCGAAGACTGTGAAGACGATCGACGGCAGGAGGTGTGACAGGCTGAGAGAAGGGACTTCGACCACCCAGCCATGCAGACGTCCAGTCCCCCACACAACCAGTGCCACCCCAGAGGAGGAACCGGAAGAGGGGAGAGCAAAGACCGCTCTTTTGGAAGGAAGCGTGAAGATGATTCCATGCGAGGCATGATGTGCAGGCCAGCAACCACCAAGAGGATTGCCAAGGCGTCAAAGGTTGCACGGAAGCGAACCTTGGAATGCGTGACTGAATACCATGCCAGGGGCACTAGGGGGAGACCCCAGGCAGCCGTGAGAGACCTGGGACAGAGCCCCCAAAAAGAAGACAGAAGTCCACCAAAAGGACTGCCAGCACATCCAGAAAGACGGTCAGAAAGGCTGTGATGCAAGCATCAGGGTAAAAGACAAGCGCGAGAGCGGTCGTGGCTCAAACTGGAGAGGGACCGTCACTGGAGGGGGCCCTCCACCGGAAGTGTACTTTGGATGAGACCTGACGTACCTGGAAGCATGGCAGTGAGCCAGGGCAGAGGGAAGCAGCCACCGCCAGAGCCAACTGCAAGAGACCACCAGAGCCAAGTCTCGAACTTTTGGGTCGCGGCTGTCGGGAGACAGATGGACTGAAGTCAACATGCCAGAGGCAGGGAGGCCGAAGCCAACTGCAAAAGGAGCTCCACCAGCAAGAGGGGAGCTCAGAGCCGAACCCCAAGGAGGGGTGGGGGCTGTGCAAGGCCAAGGGTACTACAAATACTGCTGGATGTCGGGAACGAGTGGTGCCAAGGTCACCTCTGGGGAGGACGAGGGACCACAAACCTCGGCAAGCCAGTCGAGAGCATGCAAACCGGAAGGCAAGCAGAAACTCAACCACAGGCGTTTCAAAGGTGACCATTGTTTTAAGGGACATAAAAGTGTTAAAAGCTGACTGGTGTCTGCTTTAACACATTGACCCCCAAAGGGACCCGCAGGGCTAAGATACCCCAGAGGCTGCATAGAGGCTGCATAGATTTACACGTTTTAAAAAAGATACCGCTTAAAAACTACCACACTCCCAGTAATATATTTTACATATTTAGAAAGATCTATTCTTCTGCATCACAACGGAAACAATACTTTTAGTTAAAAGTATTAAATACTACTATTTGGTCCCAAATATAGTCACTTTTCGCACACACAAGAAACGAAACACTTGTAGCCATTGTGAACGAGGGAAGTAGACCTGGCCAGCCGCTACACTGAACTACGTTTGGCAAGCCGAAACTGTTTCCGAAAATCATTTAGACAGTGCAGGGGAAACAACCGATGATAGAGCTTTACAATGATACTAAGTTTTTACCTCCCTTATACCGTTTAATGCGTCGCACAGATTTTAAAGTCGCTGCAATTTTGCTAGCTGCGCTGACGCAAGGGTCGGCAGGCTCGCCACAATTTAGCCGAGCCCAACGGGGTCAAAGAGTTAAGCAAGATGCAGTTGTCAGCTATTTTAACTCGTTGCGCTCACATGTCACAGATCTATGCAAAAAGCTGCCAACCCCATTCAGTAGTTCTCAGTAAGATTTTGAAAATTTGTCAGCAAGATTACAATTTTTTCAGTAAGAAAACTAAGATTTTTTTCCCAAAACACAACAACAGGCAATGTTTCACCAGTATTTTTTGACATACTTTATATACACACTGTACACTGCTGTAAAAGGGACTACTACAGGGACATCTTGGTTGCAGACTTGCAGGTCCGCAACAAGTCGTACAAACAAAGTGTGCAAACAGGGTCTCTGCCTGAATGACTGATAGCTCGGCCGAAGATTCTGACTTGCTAATGAAAAAAAAAATTCGTCAGTTTCAAAGAATTGTTAAGTCACTAAGTGCCAAACTTTTCTCAACGTGGCGAGCAGAACTACAATGCCTGCTAACATCGTCCAGAACATGCGAAATTTTAAAATCAACTTCACATGAAACACATCGTGCATATGCGTTCGACACTTTGGAAACAACGATGCATGGGAATTCCTTGTAGTATCCTAGAAAAAACTTCTGGTAATATGTTTTCGCTTTTTTTTAGAACCATCTTTTGGCTCCACGCTTTTTCGTTTGGAAATCGAACTGACGCGNTGCCGAAGGGCGAGACCCTTACAAGATTTCGCCTGCGAGATCTCTAGCGAGCAAGCGTCTGTAAGAAACATCCAAGAGTCTAAAGTTTTTCAAGCCAACATACGGTCATACGAAACCCAGAGCAGCCACGAAACGTCATTGTTTTAGTCTAAATAAAAGGGTTTAAATGTATATTTAACATCAGTATGCACTTTCTGAATTATCTGATGCATAAAATGCCAACAATCGACACTTGAGTACGTACCGTCAGTACTGTTATCGTCTGCCGTGTATACGAAATACCGAACAGCAGCGAAAAGTCATGGTTTTAGGTCTAAATGAAAAGTTCTAAAGGTATACCAAGCATCAGAATGCACTTTCTGAATTATTTGATGCATACAATGCCATAAATCGACATTTGAGTACGTACGTTTTGTGTCAGTACTGTTATTGTCTGCCGTGTATACGAAACCGAACAGCCACGAAAATTCAAAGGTTTTGTGTCAATACTCATTTACTGTTATCATCTGCTCGTTTGCCGTGTATACGAAATATCGAACAGCCACGAAAAGTCATGGTTATAGGTCTAAATAGGTTTTGTCAGCTATCTTTTTATTGTCGGAGAAGTTGCCCTAAAGGCTCTTCATGAGTCTGTTTTCGTCTGCCATTGTTGAATTTGAAGAAATGCGCTTTCCCTGAAAGTCAATCGCGGCTTCTGATTGGGTCTAGGAAAAGAGACAAGCTGGATTGGCTAATCAAATCTCACGATACATCCCTAGTAGAAGTAGGGAAGGTGGGGTTGCCAGTCAGTCAGGGGCGTGTTCAGTTAGTCTAGATAAACAGCTGTCCTGTGCTGCTTTTTGCTACGTTCAACGACCGTAATTTAAGAGATTTCGTTCGCCGGGAAAAAATCGATCTGACCGTAAGAATTCATCTTGCCCGTAAAAAATTACGGCGAAACCGTAAGGGTTGGCAGCTCTGTATGCATAACCTTCACTATGCACAGATCTTGCCATGTTTAAAAAAAAATATTGCTCATAAACTAAGACACTTGCAATAACATACTTTATTTGGAAAGATCAATTCTGGGATTTTAAAATTCTTTTAAAAAAACGAATAAATACAGGAAAAGTTTAAATATTATTTATTACTTACCGTTTGATGTCAAATGCATGCACAAACCCAAAAAAGTCTAATAAATTCTGCGTCACTGCTTGCTCACTTTCAGCTATATATTAATATCACTTTCTGACCTTGAATAAAGTCCAAGATTTGTTATTTTCTTTGAAATTTCGGCCTAAATTATATTTAAAGTATTTTTTCTACAAAACTTTGTGTAAAAAAAATTTTGTTTTGACGTGCCGTTAAATGTATCTGGACTGTCGTGTCCGACGTATCAACTTCTGTGCAGAGAGTTAAGGGGTTGCTATTCTCAGGTTTTACTGTACTGTTTTTAAAACTTACCCATTTTCTAAATTTTCTTGCTTGAAAACAGGAAGAGCCAGCAATGCTTCACTGCACACATTGACAAAAAGAACAAAACAGCATAAACAATTTCATTGACCTCTGATCTGGACATATCAAACCACTATTACTGGAACTACACAGTTTATTCAACAAGAAAAACCCCACACACTGACACACGCACACATCATCATCTTGATATTACACATTCTATTACTTGTATAACCCTAACCCTAACCACCATTCACCCATCACTTATGTATGAAGGCAATTTGCACAGCCATGTACTGCATTAATGGGTGCACAAACTACAATGGCCCAAATTTATTCACCTTAACTGGAATTCTCAGTTAAGAAGACAACTGCAATTCTTTCAAGTAAAGAAGACCACTAGAAATTTTAAACATAACTGCAAAGTGTCTAAATGTATTTTAATCACTACCAAAAAGCACAAAAATGCATATAATGTAAGTCAACTCTGTCAAATCATCTTTTGGTAACAGAACTTTGTGTGTTTTAAAATGTATAAAAAGTTTCTGATGTGAAATTTAAATATAGGGTTTAGAAATCCAAATAGTTTCTGGGTAATGTTTTGGAGAGTGGGGAATCTTAAGCTCAACGTCAAGGCAGGGCATTGTTTATTATTAACGCTAATATAAAAGGCACATAGAATATTAATACGGGGCACATTATTATTAAGTAAAGGGCACAGAATATTAACAGTAACATAGAACATAGTTATTACATGCAGGACACGTTATTATCTAAAGGGCATATAGAATATTAACACAGAACACATTATTATTATTACTACGTAAGAGGCACATAGACTATTCACACAAAACTTGTGTCACTGCACCACAAAACCAGTCTCAAGTCAGACAGCCGTTTGTAGCTACAAGCATAAATAGGTCAACGGGGCGATCTGGTCGAATTTCACTTTTTCACATAAAAGCATTTTTAAGACTGTAAATTATCATATAGATGCAAAATTCTCCCTCGAATGTAACTATAATTATGTGAAAAAATGTGCTCAACTGATCGATAATGACCCGTAAAATCTGCCACAATGGCTAATTTTCACAGACTGCAAATGGGTATTAACCCCAACAGAACCCCAATATGTTATACATCCTTGCAAAGGTTTCTAAATAGACTTTCACATGCTTTAAGTTTTGAGTGAGACAAAAACATGGCCTTCTTCCAAAGAAGGTAACTGTGACGTAAACAAAAGTTTGATTTCATCCAATTAAATTGCTAATAACTGTGGAGCCTTGGTAACAACAAAGAACCAATGGTTTTGATTGGCTGCTAATGTCATGGGCAACTCTGCACTTCCGATGTTGACTGCAACATCGCTTACTGTCAAGCATATCTTGGATAAAAATTGTGTCTTGTCCGTTTATTAAACTCATGCAGGGATGGTAGTAATCTACCTGGTAGTAACCTGCCAAGGACGGGTAACAACTCTCTGAGGTGCTGCAAAAGTATTTTTGGCTGATTCTGACCTTGATAACGAGTTTAAGAGTGATGATGAAGTGAAATCAGTGAGCAACTTCGACACTGACAACCCTGAAAATGACAGTGACAGTGATGTTGACCCTCTGGTTCGTGTTGATGTGGAAGGAAGACAAGCAGAAATGGATATGGAAGTGTGCAAGGGACTAGATAATAGTCACACACTTGCTCGAGTACTGACACGATCAAGCAAATCTAACGGAGCCGGGTGTAAATAAATCAAGATGTCTGGGCCAGCAGAGGGTGATGTTTGACGTGGATGCACCACACAGCTTGCACCACAGGAAATAGTGGCACTACACTTATCAATGCAAGAAATGTTTATTATTATTGGCCTATAACTGTGTCCAAAACTAGTCTTTGCTTCATAAATCTGAACAGTACAGTACTAGACTACTACCATTGGTTTGCTTGTGCTAGCAGTAGTAATCTCATAGTCTTCTTTCAACAGCAGGTTTGATAGTGTTTTTAAAAAGTTGATTTTGCATTCCTTTCAATAAAAATAAACTGACGTTATAATACAGGAACATGCTTACAGCACACACAGCTTGCAAGCTTCATGAGAATCAATGTAGATGTAAGCTTCTCTGACATCTGTTTTGTCCTCTCAGGGTAGCTCATGTGATAATTTTATTATAATCTGAGATATTGAGATGTTTATTTTGTGGAGATTTTCCTCTCTAGCCTTCCCATGCAATTTTGTGAAAAATGGAAAGAATTCGACCCCAGTTGCTAAGGAAATTAGGTCAGTACTGCATGCTCAAAATGGCTGCCACATATATTCTAACCTTCAACAGGCCATATCTCTGTTACTAATTAAGCCAAGACAATGGTTTTTATATCACAATGATCAGGAAACACTATAGATTTCAAAAATGTATTTAACTCAAAACACCGAAATTTGAACTTTGAATGGTTTCAATGTGCAGTGACACATATTGTTATTAAAGTGAGGGTAAACTCTCCATGGCAACTTTGTATGCCTAAATAGAATCAAATCTGGGGAATCGCGTGGCACTAGTCATTTTACCAGAAGATCGACCGATCAGTCACTATTTTAATCCAAAGTTCTGCATTGAGGAGACTGACCTAAAAAACCCGGAACACCGAATCGAGGCTTATGACATCACCAGGGTAACAACAAAGGTGGCATGCCACGGTCATACGAAACCCCCACACAGCCACGGTCTAAATAAAAGGTTTTAAAAGTGTATCAAGCATCAGAATGCACTTTCTGAATTATCTGATGCATAATATGCCAAAAATCGACACTCGAGTACGTATATTTTAAATATTTGTGTTGGTACAGTTATCGTCTGCTCGTCTGCCGTGTATACGAAATACCAAACAGCCACCGAAATCCATGGTTTAAGGTCGAAGTAAAAGGTTCTAAAGGTATATCAAGCATCAGAATGCACTTTCTGAATTTTTTGATGCAAAATATGCCAAAAATCGACACTTGAGTAGAGTACATACATTTTACAAATTTGTGCTAGTACAGTTATCGTCTGCGCGTCTGCTGTGTATACGAAATACCGAACAGCCAGGAACAGCCACCAAAACCCATGGTTTTAGGCCTAAATAAAAGGTTTTAAAGGTATATCGAACATCAGAATACACTTTCTGAATTTTTTATGCAAATATGCCAAAAATCGACACTTGAGTAGAGTACATACATTTTACAAATTTGTGCCAATACAGTTATCGTCTGCTTGTCTGCCGTGTATACGAAATACCGAACAGCCACCAAAATGTATGGTTTTAGGCCTAAATAAAATGTTTTAAAGGTATATCGAACATCAGAATGCACTTTTTGAATTATTTTATGTATAATATGCCAAAAATCGACACGAGTACGAAATACCGAACAGCCACGAAAGATCATGGTTTTAGGTCTAAATAAAAGGTTTTAAAGGTATATCCAGTATCAGAATGCACTTTCTGAATTATTTGATGCATAAGCATAATATGCCAAAAATCGACACTTGACTACGTACATTTTACAGATCTGCTCTTCTGCCGTGTATCATTCCATTTCGAAACCCCCGACAAGCACCTACGACAAGCACCTACGACAAGCACCTACGACAAGCACCTATCTGCTGCTCTCTTTCTGTTAGTTTTAGTGAGTTTAGCGTCTGGGCCCATCGAAATGATGCAGACGAAACACACATACACACACTGGAGCTGAGAATTGGGGAAGATTAGAGGGAATATAAAGTGAGGAAGATAAAAAAAAAGGGGGTGGGGGGGAGAGAAAATAAGATGAAACATTATACATCTAAACACACATATACATAATCTTGCACATGCCAAGCATATAAATACCTAACATGAGACAAGAAAACAAAAAGCAAGCAGCTTAAACACAATGACAAGAACAAGAAGGTTAGCATCAGGAAGAGAATTATTGTGCTTGTCTTTAAGCAAATTTCAATTGTTCTAAGTTCTTTTACAGACATGATAAAGAAAGAGGAATGATGTGTAGCCTCTGCATGGAAAGTGGGAGGCAAAATTCCTTCACCACTGGCTGCCTCAACTTCAGGCACTTGGCCATTCTTGACCACATCAAAACTTCTGACACAAAACTGGAAATAAAATGATGAAGTTTNGTGTGTGTGTGTGTGAGGGAAGAAAGGAAAAGAAATGCAGGCATAACAGTATATGGAAAGAACTGATGAAAACCTTCAACTATGAGAACAGGCTGCATCTATTTGCTAATCATTGCATACATACATGGTATAAATCCCAGTAAATTGGTGACTTATTGTTTTTGGAAAATGACCTATTGATTTTTCTGTCAACTGGTCAAATGACCTATGATGTCCTGTAGCAAGAATGATCCCTGATTTGTAACATTTTTTTTTTGCTTCACTTTGATGGGCAAGTGATTCATACTGTTTCATGGTAACTGGTCTATCTGATAAAGTGCTTGCTGTTGTTGATTGCAGACTACAGCCCTACAAGCACAATGCAAACTTTGATTCATTTCTGGAACCAGAGTTTCATATAATCATCCCAAACCAGCTGCATAAGGGATATTAACCTGGACTAGCCTCTGCCCATTTTTGGTAGGGAGTGCTTTGATGCCTCCCTCTAATATCATGAGGCCAAAATCACCATAAGCCTGCCAGTCTGTAGAACCAGCTTTTGCTGGTGGGCTGCGGGATCATCCGAGACATTTTTTTTCATTCAAAATGTATGGCACAGGTGAAAAGTGGTGTGCTGTATGCCGCTGACATAGAGATGGATGCTGATGGTTTTGCAGTTGGCACACAGTGTGATTGTGTAGCTTATATGGGACCTTGTAAAAAGGCAGCAGTCAAGTGTAAAACCCACTTTCCTTCGACTCTTCCCAGGGGCAAAATGGTCACTGTTTACATCTGGTACACCTTGTGACCCCAGTGCCACCAAACAGAGCCAGGGGAGATAGTCTTCAGCAATGCTGACCATTCTTCTTGAAGAACTGGCCATCGGGGGTGGGGGTGGGGGCTGAGTTGCTGGGTGCAGTCACATTGAAAATCACTTTTAAAACAAAAGCCTTAATTTGGAAAAAAATTGCAGACTGCATGTTAGCAGTTGGTATGACTCTGTCCTCTAGCAGTGGTGATAAGCTCATTGCAAATTCACAACCTCTGTGCAAGGATTAACTTCATCTAGAACGCCCAAAATATCAGCTTTTCAAAAAATATATTTTTGATATGTTTAAATCATCAAATAAGTCAAACGGATTTTCTTTGTCCCTGAAAACTCTGTTTTGGTGAACACGGAATAAGCTATTCACTGCTGGGATGACTAAATAAAGTATTCCTGAATAACAACAGAAGAATAAGCAACTCGGTTTTCGTACATGGGAAATCTAAGCTTACTACAGAATATTCGCTATTACAGGAATGTCAGCTATTTGGTTTTCTTGCAAATGGGGCTGGTAAGGCAAACTGCTTTTGGCAGTTTTACAAGTCTGAAAATGTACAAAGATGCAATGGTAACCACTTACTGAATTAGCAAGCCATTGGTGGCACCTAGCATTTTTTCCAAAACACATCAACTTTCAAGTCTGCTTTTAACCATAACATGTCTTCTTTAACCCATTCGCATCGACCATCCTACAATGCATTTGGGGTGATCTGGGGCAATTTTACCTATTTTCGCAAAATTGTAAAACAACAACAACAACAAAAAACTACGAAAGTTAGAAACATACTTTGAACGTTGTTGAAAAGATAAATTTACATGGAAAAAGCCTTTTCCTACCTAAAATTGATCTGTTGCTGACGTTGTGTGGAAGACTGTGATGAATTACTTAAAGTGAATGTGTTTATTAACAAACACTTGATAGTGTATTACAGCCATCTGCAGCACTTGTAATCCATATGAATAAAAGCATACGAATTCCTAATCTCCCCCACCCCACCCTCCTCACTAAGGTTAGTGAGGACATCATTTTTTGTCTTCTGATGATAAATTTTCGAACACTTGTGAGCAGACATTCGAATATGGTGGCCGGCCATTTTTGCCCACTAATGAGGTAGCACCTTCAAGAGCACAGAACTCTGAAACCCCAACTATTTTGTGATCTAAGGGAAGGAACTCTGTAGAAAAATGATTCTAGTATAGGAAAACACCAGTGACATCTCTTTCCAGTGAACTGCTTTCGTGTTTTAAGTCAGCGCCAAATAGTGAGCATAGTGCCGAAATCCAAGCGCAACGGTTGCAGTACACACACATATTCTATGCGTGTTTACTAGCGTGCAGTAGGGAATGAGTTAAACACTGGCTTTCAGTATGGCCCAGAGGAACATCTCATACAACACTATTTTACCTCATGTTATAGCTGGAGGTGCCCAGTTCTGTACCAAGTCCTGAAAGTGACCCATCAAAGTCTGCTGCCAAACCTCCGTCTATATCCCAAGATGTCATTGTGTGTGTTGATGGGTGGCAAATCTTGGTCCGCTTTCCTGCCCCACCTCCAGTTTCTTCACTCCAGCTGTATCCACCCTCATGATTGTTGCTGGAAGTATCACATTGCAAGGTAAAGACAGACAAGCATACACACAGAACAATCTATTAAAAACATAACTTCAAGACTAAGACTCATTACAAGTCATGACTAGGAACTATGGCAAGTGTAAAATGCCCCCTACAATCACGATCAGGCCTTGTGACTGATGTGGTTATGTTGGCACCTTTATCAACCTAGTTTTCTGTATCTTTAAAAAAAATCTCTGGGGTTATATGGTCAGGCCACCCCATCAGTTTTTGTTTAAAGAGAAGTGTACTCCCACTTAACAAAATCACTGGCAGATGGTTGTACTTTCCATTCAAAACAACTTAAAGATTTTCAAGGGTAAATTTATTCCCTTCCCCAACAATGAAATTTTACAGGGCATGCCTGGGCTGGCTTGCATAACCGTTCATAGCTGCTCTTCCGGTCATGAGAGCAGCTGTACAGCCCATTCACCCTGTGTATTTTATATGCAACGTTATATATGAACAGAAGATAAGAATGCTCATGCAACCCCTGGATTTTGACAATGTAACGCATTTGCTTTAAAAATTACAAGAAAAAACAGGTGACTGCCGCTTGGAGGAAGAGCCTTTCTTAAATCTAAAACAAGGGAACTGGACCAAGCTAAGACATGACAAAGACAAAGACAATCTACATGTTTCGGGGCACTACCCCTTCATCAGGATGACACAAAAACGACGAAAAAACGACAACAACGAAACCAGAAGAAAAAGACTTAGCTTCAGTAGATGTGGATAGCTACATCTGGTTTCGTTGTTTTTTTTCTCGTCGTTTTTGTGTCGTCCTGATGAAGGGGTAGTGCCCCGAAACATGTAGACTGTCTTTGTCTTTGTCATGTCTTAGCTTGGTCCAGTTCCCTTGTTTTAAATTTAAGAACTGCACCTTGTCATAAAAAATATGCAAACTCTGCTTACAAAGAATACTGTATGCATTTTAATTTTAATCTTCCCATGGTATAAAACCTTCCACTTAAAAATTTTCTTGCATATGTATACCCCCACTGCATAATTTTCTTACGAACTTGATTGGATACATTTGTTTGTATACACACTATAAGGAGCCGTGTATAGGCTTCTGCCACCGTTTTCTTTCTTTTTTTTTCAATCCTGATGATGGGGTTTGTTGGGAATCTGTTATCTATCAATATCAAGGAGCAACATAGATGTGCATGGAGTCGCTTAAAGTAAATGATGGAGAAATCTTCTGTGCAGGTGGCTACATTCTACTGACTTCCTGCCAATTAATTATGTGAGTAAAACAGTCCACTGTAGAGAATGTCCTACTTATTAGCACATATAGAACTTTGATTGGATAAGGATAACCTTGCTGTCATTTGTTATCAATGGAAAAGTCTGCACATAACCCACCCTTAGCGTTCTCGTCAACAGAGGTAGTGATGAGGCATAAATTGGGAAGGAGAGGGGTAGCAATCAGGCTCAAGTGTGGTGCTCTCTGGTACTACCGTGCTGAGGTTCAGCATTGTGACCAAGGGGACACAGAGGGCCAGTTGCCCTAGTTTCATTATCTGTAGGAGATGTAGGCGTTAGGTAAGGAGTCAGTTGATGGAATCTGTAGGAGACAGGTTAGGTGGGCAGTCAGCTTAAGGAATCTGTAGGAGATGTACGCATTGAGTAATCAGTTGAAGGAATCTGTAGGAGACGTACGCATTAGGTGAGCAGTCAGTTGATTGAATCTGCAGAAGACCTGCGTGTTGGACAAGCAGTTAGCTTACATGGTAGAAGAACCACCCGTTGAGAGGTCGACTACACTACCTGTGTTAGAGTGCAAAAGTGTTCCTGAGGGCCAAGGCTCATCATTCCAATGTAAGTGAAAACCGTCATGAGTAGTATTGAGTACACAGGGTTAGGGAAAACGTCACAGTGACAAGTTAACTAACCCTAACCCATGAGTACACAGGGTTAGGGAAAACGTCACAGTGACAAGTTAACTAACCCTAACCCATGAGTACACAGGTTTTAGGGAAAACGTTCCTACCAACCACACCAGCGAAATCTGGAGTAGGTGACAGAGGTCTTACTGTGGAAACGTCACAGTGACAAGTTAATGAGTCAAGTGAAAGTATGTGTCAGGTTGCTGTATAGACTTTACAAATAGAATATTTCTGCTTGGAATGGTAGGATGCAGTGGTGCTAACCCATAACCTGCACCCTATTTGTTGTGCCTGTGAAAATGTGCACGTGATGGCTGGTTGGCAGGGCCACAGTCACAAGTGTCAGAAGGACATTGCTCAAAAATAGGGGAGCTGTACACTGAACCAACCCAATAACGTCAAGAAGAGTGACGTAAACAGCATTTTGAACTGTGCTGTGATCAGTGACATCCGGCACTACTCACATGCAATGTTTTTACTAGCACATCGTGGTGGATTCAGTGCATTATGTTCAGAAGCATGTTGTGTCACAAAATTATTGTGCTCTGTGGACGGTCAGAGAACTGTGTATCTCATCTTTGTGGTTGTGATCTACAAAGACTGCAGACCTCTTTCCGCGTGAGTACTGTGAGTTGGTACAATTGTCATGCAGTGGCCTTGCCTCAGCACAGAAGTAAGGATTACATAAAGACTGTCACAGGCTCCATGTCAGAACGACTCCGAGAGTGTCACAAAGCCAGCTACTTTTCGACAGGAAGAACTGTTGGTGTAGTAGAAATTGTCATTTTGTAGTATTTAGATGCATGAATGATAAGCGGATGAATGTGGATGCCAGTGATTACAAATCAGTGCATAGGCTTTGTTTTGTACTAACCCCTGGTGATGCTGTATGTCAGTGGAAAAATCTAAGTAATCAAAGTCAGTTTCACAGTAGTCCTGTTCATAAATAAATGTTGTTGTTTTAACAATCGCCATCCTTTTTGTAGTGTAAGTGCAGGCATTGGTGCTGGGTTTCATGAGCGACTCTGAGGACCAGGAATTTAAATTCTGATGAGACTAACTAGAACTAGTTGCTGGAGAAAAATTCACTGTAAAGGAAGGTATTTCAGTAAAAACTAAACTAGTAGGGATAGCAATAGTAGGTGTAAAAATCACTACCATGTGCATATTTATGCTGTGGGGATTTTGAGAAGAGAACTGCAAATCTAGAGAACATAGTCAATTCAACCCTCCCTGCAACTTCAACCAATTTTTAAGTAGGTGTTAACTCTGTCACACTCACAGATGTCTTTCTCAAAGTTTCTTTGTCAAAGTTACTCAAACAGAACCACACAGTTACTTGCTGACATTTAAAATTGAACAGTCAGCAATGATTTATTCAGTACACCAGAAAGCCTTTAACAGGTGTTTTCAAATGAATAAAAGTTGTATTTAAATGATACGAACAGCTATCACTGTGTAGGCCAGCCTTTACACTTTGTTAATATCTGTAGTTTTGTACTACAATAAGAGACAGTTTCCTTTTCTGTTTCCAAAAAAAAACCATGCTGTGGGAACCGACTTCTCAAGAAACTGATGTATTTTCTTTTTTTATTCAGATGGATCTTATAAATCTACAATTAAGCAAGTCCACCACAAAATCTATTATGACAAATGAAACTATTTGGAACCTTGTGTTCTTTTTTTAAAATCCTAAGCACATTGCCATCACCAAATGTGCTGTCCTACCTCCACAATGATTTTCTTCCAGTTTCAATGTCCCTTGAACAAAATTAGAACCAAAAGGGTAGGGGAAAAAGTATAGTACCCCTGAGAATTTACATGATTCACATGTTACATGTACATCTAATTAGGAAAAAGCTGTGTTTTGCTTCCTTTCTGCACCTACTAAGTCATGTAGCATTTGTTTTTTACATGCACATACATTATAGAGTGGGTGGGACTGAATCCTGTGTTGCAACAGCAGTCCCTGGGTGGCAGCATGATACCTTGTCTCAAGAAACATCGTTTGCAACTGGATGTTAAGCAATAATTTAACCCAAATCCTAAACTTATTACATTATTTGTTCAACAACATGCCTTAGACTTTCATAATCCATGATATTTATACTGTGGATTTTAACATTTTACATAAGTAGTCACCTTAAATAGATTCAGTGTTAAATATAGGCAACACTTTACAATGTTACGAGCTACAAAAAAAAATCATTCTCATCTTACACGTCTCTCCCTAGCTTCAGACGTCTACAAAGCCAATTTAATTTAATTTCAAAGATTCCTCCACATAAATAAGGGGGGACAACCCTCCTCCTCCCGACCACCACGTTCCCCGACTTACTATATTTGTAGTACCCACACAGTAAACTACAGCTTACGACAGAAGATCTGTACTGGTATTCACCCCCCCCCCCCCCGCCGACAAAGTCTGTTTTCAACAACTGCTTCTCAACGGTTGTCAGGCTGCAGCACGAAAGTTCGAAGTCTTCAATAAGATCAGCATAAAGTCACTAAAAACTGAGTCTCTACTGACTACTGTCAAAAATTCAGTTAATAAATCTTGCTAGTGAAATACACGTCAACAAAGATGCAATTCATAAAAAACTTTTTAATGCATTACCTGTCTGGGGTTCGAATCATCTTTTCTAATAAGCAGGAAAGTTTAATGAAAGAAGCGACTATACCCTTAGTTTACGACAGACAGCAATACTGTTTACTATTAATATTACACCGAGACGTCCCGAGTAATGGCGGACGTCCCCTCTACAGCAGATCTGATTGGAGATCTTTTTACGACAAAAAAATAAAACGAAAAAGCTTTATCTGAAGTACCTGATACCACAAAAACCTACAGACTTTATCAAACAGAGTATGAAATAAAACAATGAGCAATTTAATTTACAATAAAGGGACGTCACTTTGAAAGTGACGTCACACTTCCGCTTCCCCGAGGTCCAAGCTCGGTTTATCTTCACAGACATGCTTGTTAAAAAATTTTTATTGTCCATACATACCTGACCTCTTGACTCTCTAAAATTTTGAGCTTAACGGAAGCTATACACAAGATTATTAATTCTCAAGCACGTACTACTTTTGTCATAAATACTTCTACAAGATTCTGGTGCTGTCGGGCCGCAGGTGCCACACGCAGGGTTGCGAGTTATTGCAAGGTTATATCTAGTCAGAAATAGTTGCTTGGTGTGTTACGGATTAATTGTACATTGACAGCATGTGTATGTACATGGAGTACCATAATATTTTGCTAGTTGGCGAGTGATCGGTACAACTGATCCCGCTTATCCCTGTCAGAGATGGGGGAGGGGCGGGTAGCGAGCGGGAGCTAAGATAATACATCTATGTAGATGTATTATCCTAGAGCGGGAGGCTATCGCTCGTTCGCTTCCCCATCGAAGATGGTTGGATTAGGCCAGAGATAAGGAGTCTGATTAGGCATACCCTCGGAACACACCACGTAAAAGCGCAGAACTGGAACCAATCAAATGACGAGCTCTATTTAGGATGTGTAAAAAGCGGAGCCAATCAAATGGCGAGCTATATTTCGAAGGCCTTTCCAGGGGTGGGAGGAAGGGAGAGGGGGATGTTTCGGGAGGAGGGGGGTTATGGGGAAGGGTAAGGGGTGGGGGCTAGGAGTAGGGGATAGGTGGGGGAAGGGGTGGGGTATAGGCAGTAAAGATCTTCCAGGAAACTGCAAGGTTTTCAGTGGTGACCCTACGAGATTAGCATATTTTACGTAAGACTGTATTTTGATTGGCTCGTTTTCTGGGCTTTTTCATGCTCACAAACCAGGCCGTAGAGCATGAAAAAGCGCAGAATAACTGGAGCCAATCAAAATACATTATCACGTAAGATACCGATATATATACCTAATATATAATTATATATATATATACTTATATACGCGAGTGGTAAGAGCATCGAGCTGCTTCAGAAATAGTACTGTTCCTGGGGAAATGAAACAGCGATCCTGGTTACCCTTATCAGGGTTACATGAAAAATATAACTAACAATAGTTGTGTATACATCCGTGTATGTGTGCATATATGTGTATATATTGTCTAGTCATGGTTTGGTGAAGCTCACTTGTCATGCGCGCAATACTGATGAGTGGACTCTGGTTATGGGTAGAAACATTTTTTGCATTTAAATGTGTAGTGGAGCAGGTTCGCTCCGTGAGTTTTCCTCTATCCTCTCTCTTCCCAACATCGGTTTATTTGGGAACGTTACCGCTGCCGCTACCCGACGGCTATATACTAATATAGGGTCGCTCTGAGAGCCTGCCCGTTCCGATCTGCTCGCTCGTGCTCTGCCTACATGGTTCGTCTCCCCATTGCACTCTGCCCTTCCTCTCTCTCTTTGCCCGGTCCGTACCCCAATTTTATCGGGTAGGACGCGAACCGCAACGGGGCACTGTCCGGGCCAGCAGCAGCAAGCCGGCGTACATGCAGCGGATGTCGAAATTTAACTGTGTTTCTTACACACACAAGACTTAAGATTAAAAATACAAAGAATATATGCACACGAACATGAAAATATGGGATAAATAGAGTGAGCTCTGCTCTTCCTGTTAGTGTTAATGAAAGTTAAGTAGAGTGAGAAGGAAATAAAGATAATTACGTTAAAGTTAAACTAGCTAATGTAAATAGATAAAGATAAGAAATATGCCTACAGACTAACCTAATCTATTAAGACGTTGGGTGAGTTTAGTATCTACTGAAAGAGTATATCGAGTAGAATCCTAATGTTAGTTGTTAGTATCTGCAACTATCCTAGAAGGATATAGAAACGTTTAAAGAGAGTGAGCCTAGCACAGCACGCCGTAAGATGACACAGTGCCTCACAACCACGGTTTGCTGGGCACCACTCGACCTGGGTACCCCAATCATTCACAATCATTGAATGAATGATCCAGAGAAAATTTTTTTATTGAAAATCTCAGTAGAAAATGCAACATATTCTATGCAAACCTGATAGACCCTAGTAAAAACTGTGCATAGATTTTTTTTCACAAAGGTAAAGCAGGAACATCTGTTCATTCAGCTACACATTTAGGAAAAGCTGTTTCAAAGCCTTTGACAGCCGCACGGTGACCCCCAGATAAAGAGGTTGCTAGTTTAACATGTCATGCGCAGACATTGGCGATGTATGTTAGGAAATGCTAATAAGCTTCCTGAGACCAGAACTTTGATCCCGTTTAGCGCAGACACGGGCTTGAACTTATACACGAACACAAGTCCTACCCAATACTAAACCCTACTCCACCGCCCCAAAAATAAACAAAAATATCGTAAGCTAATACGGGTTTCGAAACAGAACGTGCGACATAACCGAGAAACCCAATGTCTTTACCACTCAGCTATCGATCACCAAGGTCTGGCCTTTTCATTGTAACTGAAGAACTGACACTGTTGTGATCAACCAACAGACTCAGCGCGCATAACCTTGGGCAGGATGAGCTATAGGTTGGAAAAACATTCGCGGGCGGGGCAAGCTATAAGGGAGGTCCCAGCTCGCGGTGATTTCGTACTATCGGGGAGAGGGGTCCTAGTACTGACAGCCACCTAGACTGACAGCGGCAATAATTAAGATGGCCAATGTCTGTGGGATAGCCTAATGGGAGTCTGCATAAAACCATGTTTGGCCACACGTCACCTAGGTTCGAACCAGCAACTTTTCAGACCTCCTGGCGGTGCAAGCACTGTGCAGGGAAAAAACTCTAAATAGATACACAATACGAACCAAGGACCCAGGTCACTTAGATGGCGACATCGCTGCCAGCACATGGACCGCGAACTGCAAGTCTTATATGATGGAAGTCAAAAAGAACTAATCTTGACAACGAATTCCTTCCCAACAAACTTATCATCCCCAATATTTTTGCCAAAACACGTGATCGCAATAAAGATGTTACCCAAATCTGTTGAAATTAGTTTTAATGCAAATAGCTGGTTGCAGACTGAAAGCAAGGATTGAGAACACCCTCTGCAAACAAAAAACAACAACAAAACCCTGCCCAGACGTGTGCTGTGGTGAGGCGTCACCTGCTGTAGTTATCGCTCATGTGGTGCTTTGCTTGTGTGGTCAGTGGGAAGGCGACAAAAAAAAAAGCCGCTGCCCATCTCATGTACCTCACCTCCGGACCTCACACCCGATTGTCAGACTGGAATAGTCTGGTTCGCATCCCAAGGGGCATGGATACTTGTACTTTTGAGACCCCCCCACCCCATAATCCGGCTTTCACAACATGATAATAGTGTGCTGTATTTTACACATTTTAATGTCAAAAATGGTAATACATGTAGCAATATTCACACTAATGGTTGGGGGGCGGTTGGAGCAAGGTATCAGGGCCCAGGAAGTTGGTCACTGACATGGACTACATGTATTCCATTTTGTCGTTTTGACATTGGCAGACTGCTGCCAACAGACAGTGTAAGCAGCTACAGACTACTGGGATTCCTACAATCGAAGTCCCAGCGTGACAGCATCACAGCGTGACAGGTTTGTGGTCTTGTCATCTCCACAGGACAGAACAGCCACTGCCAACACATTCAGGGAACAGATGCAAGCACCAGGAAATGTCACTGTCAGTGACCAGACGATTAGGAACAGGCTGCATAAGGTTACTCTGTGTTCAAGGGGCCTTGCAGTGCGACCAGTCCTGATGCTAGCTCAATGTACTTCTTATTTGGCCTGGGCCAGACATCATCTGGCTTGGATAAGGGCTCGGGTCATCACCACCTTCCCGCAGCAGCAAGTGACTTTCATGCACTGGCCAGGAAATTCACCAATCTTAACACATGTACCATCAAGCACCTGTGGGATGTGCTGTGCCATCGCCCTGTGGGCAAACCACACACCACCAGCTGATAGAGGACAATGCCCACAAATGACTCTGGACACACTGGCTCAGTCCATGTTGCAATGAAAACAGCCAACCAAAAGTTTTGTTGGTCGTTACATTAATGAATTAAGTGTGACTACTGGTTTGTCTTTTGGCATCACACAGCACTGCAGTTTGTATCGGTCTCTCAATTCTTTTGAGCGGTATATATGAGCCAATACAGATGTAGCCCTCCATGGACATAGGCTGCCTACAAGAGTCCTCCAGGTGTCTCAGTCCTAAGTCAGTCTCTCGAACTGTCCTCTGGTGTGACCCATCCTATTGGTATCTGCCTCAAGGTCATGACATCAGATGGACCTCTTTTGTTCTTTCTCTTATGGTGCTGGAAGCTGGTTTGCAAAGGGTGTGGATGATCAATCTCCAATGTCTAAAGATCTCATCTCCTATATCTTATTCTTGGTTGCTGATGGTACCAAGCTAATGGATTTGGAGGATTTTTCTCAGACAGGTGTTGATGAAAGTCTTAATTTTGTTGGTTGTGGTGTCTCGGCTCCACAAAACAGAACTGATTTATCATTAAGTGTTGAATAAACTGATATTGGTGTTAATGGAGATATTTCTGGATGCCCATATGTTCTTCAGTTAGAGAAAATCTGCCCTTGTCTTGCCGTCCTGACATTAACATCAGCATCCATTGTTTGGTAGCTTAGTTATCACTATGCCTCTCTCTTAGTCATTTACTTCAATCTATGTTTATTCAAACACACTTTATCTTCATAAAAAGGCTGATTTAAAGAAAGAAAGACAGACACACAGGCCAGTGAATGGATGTGCATTAGGAAAGAAATAGAGACAGAAAGAGAAACAGACAAAAAATGGGGGGGGGGGGTTGGCTGGTTAGTAGTTGGTGCAAAATATCTTCTCTAATGGAGGGATCGGAGAGGTGGTTGTGGCAAAAGTAAGGAGAGTAACTGAAGCGAACCCTGACAGTCATTTCTGCAAACAGCCAGACAGATGTATGCCAAACGCCAGCAGACAGGTGTGTGCCAGACACTAGCAGACTGGAACACATCAGACACCAGCAGACAGGAGCATGCCAGACAGCAGACAGGAACATGTCAGACACCAGCAGACAGAAGTGTGCCAGACACCAGCACAGGAGTGTTCAAGACACCAGCATCCAGAAAGACTGTACTAGAGATGATAAGAACCCATCACCCTCATTAAAACATGGTCCTGCATTATTTCTATTCAGACCTAAGAATTCATAGATGGTGCAGCCCTATGCAAAAAAAAAGTATGCCTGACATTCCTCAAGAGATTTTCCTTCATTTCTTCACCTCAAAACATCCCTGCAAAAACCGTTTGCATGGAGGATTCCATGCTTTATGACTAATATGAGGAAGGAAAATTCTGTTTCTAACAACTGGGTGACATTTTTTAAAACAGTCTCTCTTAATATGCTTCACTGAATTATCCAAGTCCTGCTCAATGACGCCAATCTGAGTCACCCACCTACACCCATCACTTATTTAGCTGCTGTATACATCTAGCCTGCTGTGCGCCTCAGCCTTAAGCTTTGGAATTTCTAGCTACTATCCTTGTGTGACCTTGCATTAATTAAAGCTTCCAGTTGTTGTTCTCCTCAGGATGCAGACTACTGTATTTGTGTAACCCAGGCTTAATCTTTGGAGTGTCTAGTTGTTGTCCCTAAGGTGAAGACTAAAATATTGGTGCCTCTGGCTTGAAGTTGAACTTTAAAGTTTCCAGTTGTCCTTAGGAAGTATACTGCTGCACTCCTTGTTCAAACTTTGGAGCTTTTGAGAAAATCTTTTAACAGCAGTCTGATGGTTTGAATGTGCAACTAGCCCATCAGTCGACAAAAGTCATAGAAAAGAAAGAAAGAAAAAATCCCAGGGCTCCCAGGCAGATGGTACATCTCAATTAAATGACCTTTAAAGGACCCCTCTGAATGTCAAAAGGACCTTCTAAAGTGAATTGATTTGCTTTTTTCTAGTGAAATACATTGCTGCTCTTAAATACTCCAAATGCTGAAGTCATAATCTGTAATAGTTACAATTAACATACATATTTATGTTTTAAAAACACTAAGACAGGTAAACCAACTCGCTGTCCTGACCTCCACAGAATTGCTTTTAGCAGAAACCAAATGCATGCAGGTCACTTGTTGCAAATTTTTGTTGATATTTACTTGATTTTAATAAGATTATATACCTGATCACAATTTTAATAGTTTGGCGTCCACGGAAATGAGGTTAGAAAATTCCATAGGAAAAAAAGCTGAAAGACAGGGCCACGGGACCTGCATAAAGCTTCTGTGAGGGCACAGGGGTAGCTGAAGTACTTGTAACAGTCTGCAGCCCCAAATCTTGCAGTTTTGTTGATTGCAAGCAATCCCCTTAACCTCCCACGTCATACTGCACTTCTTCTCCACCACCCTGCGACCCCCTCCTACACACGCCCACACCATTTTCTCTTCAAACTTCCATTGTGAAACTGTCCTCAGACAGCTGGCTGTGCAGCCCAACACTACATGATAATATGATGCATCTAAACACAGCTGTCAATAAAACAGATAAAAGATAGTGGTCTGGTTAATTTTCAACTTGTGTCCATTTTGATCCGACATATTCCTTTGGCCATTGAAGCGTTTCTACAATTTTTAACACCCACCCCTACCCCATCACTCAGCAACAAATTTGACAGATGTTTGTACCAAATAACTTATTTGGTCAGAAAGTCTGAAGATGACTGTCATATCATATGTCATGCCAATATTCAGGTTTACTGACGATACACAGCTCAGGAACTTTGTTATTCTTTAAGATTGCGTCATAGACGATCAATAGCTGATACCTTCATATCACAGTCCCCTAGCGCCGAGATTAACTGCAAACATCTTAATAATAGATCTAAAGGAGTTTGATGTTTGCTTTTGGGACTATGAGCTTAGAATTATCACAGATCTAACAATGCAAAAATCTATCGAGGTTTACACCAAAAACATAACTTCGATCTATCCTGGTGCTAATCATTCGTAACTCTGGTTGGTCTCCTTGCTCTAACATCCAGCCAAAACGCAAAGGCTGAGGGCATGCTCGGCTGTTCTGTAGTTTTGCAAATTACTCTTTGGCAGCATCATCTGTGTCTGTCATACAGAACTGCATTCTTTTTATTTTCTGTCTCATTCAAAAACATTCAAATGCCACAGTGAGCGATATGACGTTCGCTTCATTCCCTATGCACTTTCTGCTTTTAAAGTACAAAATTTATTTTCTGTTCGCCCATGCAGGTATCTGAAGGATTAGGTATTTTAACAAAAGAACAAAATCCGCAGCGTATACCTTGTTGTGGGCATAGGTGGAATATCAACATAAATATTGTGCAAGCGAGATTTAAAGGGGGAAGGGGCACTTGCCGCAAATTGAGGCCTTACAAGGGATATTAAATGAACGCAAACATAACCATAAATATTTTGTCTTACTAACCCTTAGAGGCCATCATCTTATCTCCCTTGAGGACTTTTCAATACAGCGATGAACCGAAGCTCCAAAAATAATGTGCTGTTAGAAAAGGCTCTAGAATAAAGGACCTACAAGGATCAAGAACATTTCTGAAGGCCCTAGAAAATTTTTTAGAAAAAATCTTAAGAATTAAAGGACTATTTTTAATAGACATTTCAAAATGAAAGCACTTTAAAGGACCTAAGAGGACCCTACAAATCCTGCAATCCACAGGACAGGATGGCCACAAAAATGCCAAGTCAGTCACACTCCTGCACTGGTTATAGAAAGCATAGCACAACAGTGACACACAGGACAGTAGTCCACAAACACAAAAAATCAACAAACCAAAAAAAAAAAAAAACAGGCTAAAGAAGTGAATGTGAACAGGTGCATAAACCAGACATGCTTGCATCTTGACAAAACTGAAAAAATGCAAAAGACAGTCTATAGCTTAAACATGTTCAATACTGTTCACTTTTCATTGCACAATAATGCAACTTACACAACTCTGAAAAACAGAAACTGGGTAAAAGGGGTTGTCAGCAGGTAGCCCTAGGAAAACTGTAGTCACTATCAGTATTACTACCCCCCCCCAAAAAAAAAAAAACAACAACAAAAAACAAAACAAAATCTTTTTTTTTTCAAGATACACAAAATCCTTTCTCAAGATGTCTTCAGCATGCTATCTGTCAACCCAAAATAACTGAAATGGTTTTCAACATCACTTATAGCAAAACACAGTGTGGAATTTGTTGATGACATTTACCACTAGCTGATTTGGAAGAAGCTTTCTTAATATATAAGTTTCATCTGGGGACATTTTTAAAAGACAGATTTCTTGGATGGAGGAGTTCTATTCATCTTTAATGACCGCATCATTGGAGGGTCCATGGCCACACAGAGTACTGTGTTTAAAAAAAAGCAGAGGAGTAATACTCCAAACCAGTATGCACCAAGTTTGTCAAGTCAACAAGGATAACAGAAATCAAAAATATCTTTCCAAGGACACTCATGCAGTTAGGCTGGGAGTCTGGAAAAGATTTGGGCTGGAAAAGTGTGTTTCAATTTACATGACAGAGGAAACAGGACTAAGATCAAACCTTTTTAATTAAAAAACTCTTAGGTTCCATCTGCCTACTAGTTTATCAAGCTGTGCTTCTAATTCTGGCAATCAGCTATCATTCATAAATCACAATAACATGGCACTGAATTGAACAAAACTGAACCATGTCACTGCCAATGGCTGCCGTGCCATATTACTGCTTGTGTCCCCCTCGATGGTCTAACAGCTGAGGCCTCTGTTTCTGAGACAGAAGGCCAGTGGTTTGCCCCTCAGCCGAGTCCTACTAAAGACTTAAAAATTGAAAATCTAGTGACTGCCCTGCCAGATGCCTGACACTATAGGGAACAGTAGTAGGATTGGTTGGCCCGGTGCCAGTATAATGTGACTGGGTGGGACTGAAGCCTGTGTTGCAACAGCAGTTCCAGTGGTAGCAGCAAGTCCATCCTGATATGCACCTCCTTCGAAATGTGATGTTAAGCAATAAACTGACCAACCATGTCACCGCTGAAACTTGTGCGATGTCCCTGCTTGCTGTTAATGCTGTTACAGAAAAATAAAGAGTACAAACCTGTGTGGTTGTCGCCCCACAACTTTGTCCGATGCTGCCTCAGCCCAGCTGGAAGATGACCGATCGAGAAATGACAAGCTGCCCTCAATATCAGAAAAAGTCAATATTTTAAACTTAGAATTTGTTTTTCCTCGCTTAGCAGTCTTTCCACCTTTGACAGAATGTTCAAATATTGTACTGCTGTTTGGCTTGAGAGCTGTGTGTTTGCGTTCTTTATTTCCAAAAACTGTGTTCAAACAAATTGTGCTAGGTGACACTATGGATGTAGTGTTACTACTGGCACTAGAAAATGCACACTTGGCTATAGAGATGCTGCATGGAGCTGTGGCAGTGACGCAGGGGACTGTAGCTGTAACAGACACGGCACTCTCAATGCTGCTGCTATTGCTGCTGTTGCTGCTGCTAAGCAACTCCGTTAAATCGGGCTCCGGAGACACAAACCTTGCACTGTAACAGAAAGAGAGGACAGTAGCTGAGTCAAGTTCAAAGCTGAAAGTACTGCCTACAGACTGCAACCCAAATTGTCTCAAGTCCCTAGGCAACCTGTCAGCCCAACAGTGACAAAAATCAAGTAACAATCACTGAATCAGTACAGAATCTGGTCAGTGATCAAAAGCGCAGAACAATCAGAATAGAACTTGGTCAGTGATCAAAAGCACGGGACAATCAGATTAGAATCTGGTCTGTGAACATTTGAGTCAAAGCATCACATAGAGAGCTGGGCTGGTCAGAAAGGAAGCATGGTAACTTGTAAAGAAGAGTGTTCTTCCACACTTCCACATGGAAAACACGAACCCTGACGTTACATGTGTGACACAGTGTATATCAACAATAGTAGACAGGTTTTGTTTCTTTCGTGCTCACAGCTGATCGACACAGGCAGTAGGTGCTTTAATAAATTTACAAATGACTTTGATATGATTTTACCGGGCTTTAGTCTGAAAGGTTATTGTGCCCAAAATAGTACTTTTATTTTTTCAGTGCCACAGAAAAACAGTGGGTGCGCCATGGCAGGTATCTGTGTACAAATGTCTGTATGCTTCAAAAAAAAAAAAAACCAAACAAATCACACAACTGAGAAATTTAAACCACATAAAACAGCATTTGGCACATTTGGGCCATTTTAGATACCTACGTCAGTATGTGCTAAATGTATCAGCAGAGTTGAGAAAGCATCATTCGTGTACATACGCCGATACGGCTTCACAAGGTGCAGTTTTTCTATGAGCATCAAACATGATGATACTGTTTTACTTTAACTTTGTGTACAGTGAAAGAGCTGCACCATCACTGATGAAACGATATGTAGGGACCTCAGTACTCAAATCCACAGAGACTACGCAATGACATGCGATTTGGAAAATATTTTACAAGTGCTTATTAAGTTAATGTGTGCCCAGTTGAAACAAAAAAAATGAGATGATAGCTATATACTATTGATTTTTCTTAATTTTATCCCCAAATTTTAACCTTACCTGACCTCCGAAGATCGCCAATGCATGCCATTTAATTCAGTTTCAAGTTGTCGAGATAAAGCCATCCTGCTAACTTACAAAACAGTTTCCCTGGGTGACACAGGTGAGCAGGCGCCAAACTTGCTTGGTGCGTAGTAACTAGTTCACGAGTAATCACGACATGCAAGCCTTGAATATCGCCGCCACTCTTGCATAGAGTTACCGTTCGTACATACAGCGTGTTAACGCTTATCTACCTTGTCAGCAGAACACACCTCGCGTTCACGTCGGCGAAACGACTTGAACGTAAAACGAGGGCGTCACGTGACCCAACGTTGGTCTGACGGAGCGATCGGACTTAGGAAGTGTTTAATCCCAACAAGGTACTGGCAGCGCTAGACGTATCCGTATGCTGACGTGTGCAACCAAGGAAGCCTACCGTACCCAAACACGTAGCAAAGAGAGAGTCGAAAGTAAGGAACATGGCAGCATACGGGTAGGTCTAGCGCTGCCAGTACCTTGTTGGGATTATCTATTGATGATTTATAGCGCTCTGTCCTCATTTGTTCTTTGTTAATTAGGAAGTGTTTGCTAAGCCAATAAACTTGGGAGACACAAACTTGAGAAATGCCGAAGCAACTCTTTTGAGTTTTTACAACCAGTCGGAACATCTATTGTTTTCAGTAGTAAAAGTTAATTGAAGGTTTATGTACGTAAGAGATAAATGGTCGATTAATAAAGAACAATGAGGACCGAGCGCTTAAATTATCGAAAGATAACTCCAACAAAGGTACTGGCAGCGCTGAGCGCTCAAACATAACCGTAAGCAGACGCCTGTGCCCAAGGGAGCTTACCGTACCCAAACACGTAGCAAAGAGAGGGCCGAAAGAAAGGAACTTTTTGAGGATCTGCCAAGTTCCTTTCTTTCGGCCCTCTCTTTGTTACGTGTTTGGGTACGGTAAGCTCCCTTGGGCACAGGCGTCTGCATACGGTTATGTTTGAGCGCTGCCAGTATAAATGGTCGAATAAAGTGATTACGCTAATTAGTTAACATATGTGAGCGCAAGAATTTATGAAACGAATCGGATCGCCAGACAATGAGTTGATAGGCAACAGGAGAAAATTTAGCATAAAAGTGATATACGCTGAGCAATATGGTGTAGAAATTACGGTGTAAATGTATGAGGAGGTAGTGTGGAGAGTATACATAGTGATTTTGTCTTGGTGTGAGCATCTAACGAATAAACAATAAGTGCGACTACTGACGCTTTTATACGATAATTATTCGTCGGCAGCCATCTTGCTTTTTGCGTGTGCCGCCGATTTACGTTCAAGATAGCTGTTTCCGTTTGGGGGAGTAGGCGAACAGAAAAGGTGAACCTTTCCCTGACCGGAATGCGTGGACACATGTCGAAGGTGGTGGTGGTGGGGGGGGGGGGTACGGTACTGATTGAGTTCCGTGACACCCAACTGACCCAGGGGTAGGGAGCCCCCCCCCCCAAGTTGCCTTGCCTACCCCCCCCCCCACTAAAACAAAATAATAACTTGAATTTCAAAAAAGACATAAAAACGAAACTTGATCTAGGGACGAAACGCTGATATTTGGTTAATTTGCCTGCTTTATCAGAGACGGTATATCTACTAATGCACAGCATCTTAATGACTTTAAAGCATTTAATTCTAGAGATGAAATAATTCTTTACTTATAAAATTGCATCTATAGTTATAGAATTAACTCTATAGCTATAGAACAGAATTCTTTATGTACCATGAACATTTTACCCATTCCCCTCTTGGCGCCCCATATTTAACAGCTCAGGACACAATATTTTCACATGCAAGTGGCAGCAGTCCACCAAAATCACAAAGGGTTAGGGTTAGGGTTAACCAAGTGGCAGCAGTCCACCAAAATCACAAAGGCGCGGCTCGTGTACGGAGAATCCTCGGAAAATGTTTTCGCTCAACGTTGAGAGCATTGCAAGTGTAGGAAGCCCTTAAAGCAGGAGAGAGAAAGTTGCCGTTATCATCTGCTTCGACGAGACTATCAACTAAAACGCAGCATTTTTCTGCTGTCAGTTGCCCGTTGGCCATGACTACCCGCAGATCTTTTCCCAGGGGTGCTAATTCTTTCCGTTTTGGAACGGAGACAATTTTTTCGTTGTCGGTAAAAACGGAACATCGGTTATTGCGAAAAACTGCAAAAAATAAATATAACAAAAATTAATTTGAAAATGAGTATTTCTGTTGCCTTTTGAAAAGCGAAATCTGAAGTGATCTGTACCTGAGAGAGGGGGACAGTCCGTGTTTGCAGAGTGGGACCCCGTAGTACCTGAGAGATGGGAGACAGTCCGTGTTTGCAGAGTGGGACCCCGTAGTACTGTTATAATCGTTGCGCTCTCATGCTTTTACTACAGGGGGCCTGGTTAGCTCAGTTGGTAGAGCTGCGGACTAGCAGATGGAAGGTTGCTGGTTCGAATCCTGGTGTGGCCAAGGATTATTTCCTGGAGTTAAACATTGTGCAGACTCATTCGGCCATCTCCCCGCACATTAAATTGCCTGTCCGCACTGGCCATCTTACTGCAGCCATCAGTCTGGTGGTTCATTCAGTGCATAGTTAAGTACTAGGACCCCCATCCCCCATAGTGCGAAATCACCGCGAGGTGGAAGCACTGTCCTCTAAATAACCACCACCACCACCGCTTTTACTGCTTTCCTTCGCCTTCCACAGGGTTAAAACCCTAACCCTTCCACAGGGTTAAAACCCTAACCCTTACACAGGACGTGTTCCAAAAGTTCGTCAAGAATGAGCTCCGTGCTGATGTTTGTGTACAACCGGCTGACTCTCGGCGTTCCCACTGTTTTGGCACTTTGCAGCAACAAGCGTTGAAAACAGATGAAGGGAGGCGATTTGGTGGTTGTTGTTCTTGACACGGGAGTGGCGATAGGCGTGGTTAGATGAAAAGGATAACGACAACAAAGCGTGGGGTGTTTAAAACTTGATCACCCCGACGCTGCTTATTCAGTTGTGTAGTTAAAGTTGTGTGTTTTTTTT
>SMGT01003604.1:0-31456 GCA_004794575.1 Lanistes nyassanus | reverse complement strand
CCACAATACTCTTTAAACCCCACATAAAGATATTGCAATATGTAATGGAACTGACAAGCCAGGTAAGTAAAAGCCCATCCAGATGTTAGATATACCAAAATAAAAAATTTATAAAAGGGTGTATACCACTATAATAAACTCCAGTAGGCTACAGTTAAAACCTAAAATTTTATCATAGCACATAAAAAATTAGAATAAAATATGAATTATAACCAATTTTGATACTTGTTATACTAATGATTAGTCGGTCAGGGTGAGGGGTCATGTTGACAAACTTATTCAGGACATTAGGGATCTGCGGCATCTCAGGATATTGCTACAGTTGTATGAGCACAAACCTTTTTTTTTTTTAGGTCATTGCCTTTGTAGGAAATAATTTTAATAATAATACATGTATTCCCTATTTCTAAGACTATGGGTTTTTGATCCAGATGTCAGTATTGTCTGCTATAAGATTAAAATAACACATTTATGTCTTAGACCATATACTTTTTGCACTTAGTACACGTAGCACATGTGCAGTCATCTGTTTTTCTGGCAGCACAATTAAAATATGAAAATTATTTTCATGATGTCAAACCATTGCCTTTATAAAGCAACAGTAGAACTGATTTCTATTAATATTAACTTGACAGAAATCTGAACATAAAAACTAAGTTGTTATAACCCATTAGTGTAAGCTTAATCACTGGTTTTAAAAATGCCAGAAATATCAGACTGATAATTAAAAATTGAAATTTGTATTTTATTAATATACATTTTGCCATACAGTTATTAGAAAATCATAGGTGAATTGTCCAGTCTTGTGTTAAATACAACCCATGTGTTATTACATGTATAACATGGATATAAAATTTTATACAGCTCAGAATCACACTCATGAAAGCACACTGAATGCGGCTGATACCAAGCAAAGGTTATATCAGACCTAATATTTAAAATGCTACGTAGTCATGCACATACACCACAGTTTGATTAACGAACAACATAAACACAAAGTGCAAAAAGCATTTAGCTACTCTAAAAGATAATTATCATCAGAGTAGACCTATGGGTGTTAGACTTGGAACACCTAAAAGAGACCAAAAGGTTTATGTATGTAAAAGAACAATTTTTCAACAGCATGCAGAAAATATATTGAATGTTATTGTGATAGAACTATTAGTACTCCATCAAAGTAAGGATACAAAAACTTTCAGTGTATTCAACATATAACAACAAATCAGTTTTCAGGGCCGTCATATTAACATTTTATTTAATTTAACCAGGAAGTTAAATTCATTGTCAACATGGTTCATTGGTAGTTAACAGCTTATCTGCTCACTTAGAACTTTGACAGAGAGAGGGAGACAGAGAGGGAGAGAGAGAGAAAGAGAATTAGCCTGAACAATATTATACATGTACAAGAATTTTAATGTTTTTCATGAAGAACAGACAAGACACTATAAAATGATCATGCTTTTAAATCTGTAATGGTATGGGCACATCTCTAGATCATCAGGATGTGCGAAAACCATTCTGCAGGGTACAGTGCAGGGAGGAAGAAAAAGGGTCAGACACAGGAAGCCATGGGGAAACAACATCCAAGAGTGGACTAAGCTCAAGTTTGCAGAAGCCCAGAAACTGATAGAAGATAGAGATTGGCTGGCTGTTGATTGCTTAACGTCCCGCCGCAAACTGGGTGCATATGAGGACAGTGGACTATGGGAGGGATGTGTTTCTAATTCTAAGCGTGCACTGAAAGAACCACCAGACTGATAGCTGCAGGTGGTGGTGGTGGTGGTGGTGGTGAAAACAAGGCAGAAACGAAAATGAAAATGATGGTTTACAATAAAACAAGAAGAGATTAAAACTTAACCGAATTAATTTTGAAAATGAAATTTTAAAAAATTTTCCAGGTGGAGATGGAAGCAGCAGTAGCAGTACAAACATCACACATGAGGATGAAGACCAGGGCTACAGTGATGGTGTGTGTGTGTGTGTTCATATGTGTGTCTTTGTGTGTGTGCATGTGTGTGTGTGTGTGTGTAATTTGTGTGTGTGTTCATATGTGTGTCTTTGTGTGTGTGCATGTGTGTGTGTGTGTTTGAGCAGAGGATCGAGTTTGGTAAATTAATAGAAAAGTTTAATCAGAGATATCCAATGATATTTGATGAAGTGCTGTAGCAGAACTACCTGAGCTGTTTAGTTTGAGAAGATCTGGGATTTATTGGTCTTGTAAAATATTAAAAGAAACTGCCACGACTTGCTGTGTCAGAAAACAAATACATGTATAAATTAGTTGTAAATTTAACCTTTGTAGCGTGATAACAGTCACAAGTAATATCACCTTCACATTTGAACAGATGTCCCAAAAGTGGCAGTTAGCAGTCTGAAGAACAAACTGCAGTCTGGCATTCTGGAGAAAAAAACAAAAAAAGGTAGGTTTTTGGCTTTGTGCACAGCACTGAAAGATATTCTACAGGCAGGAGTTGTCTTCATACATTTTTTAAATTACCTGAAATAATGCAACCAGAAACCACTTCATGAGACGTGAATGTGTGGAATTGTTGTGAATAATGATTGCCTTCACCTTTGACCAGGTCTGAGATCTTGGGAATCACGGTACTGTGTTGTTAATGCGAGCATTTTCTACATCTACAAGAAACAGACGGATACCAAACAAAAAGAGGCGTTTTATCTGACAGGTTGGTACATTTCAATCCAGGTTTATTGACTATTATAAAAACATTGCTTGACTGACTTCAGGGAGCAATCATGAAGACAGCTCATCTCTTTAAGGAGTGCGAACTGTTAGACTGCTTAAAGGAATGCTGGTCTTGGGAACTGGCCAGTGGTTTCACAGGAACACCGACCTCAGATTTTGGACTGTGACTGGATTTCACAATGTCACACTTGTCTCTTTCACACTTTATGGTAAAACAGATCAGGGGCCTTAACCACTGCTCTGACCTTCTACCCTTGTGTAACTCTGACAACAGTTTACTTGAAGTTAGGGCTGTGCAAGGGATAACACCCAGCAGAGATGTTCAGCAGTTCAGCTTGCTAACACTGGTTGTAGCACAACACCCTCTTACTGAAACAAGTAAGTGGGTTAGCTGCATGGACAGGACAGATGATGCACAAAAAAGTAGAAACAGCTCTGTTTTGTTCTCCTGGGCATATGTCAAATGGTTTATTATAGTGTAGTCAGCTTAGCACAAGCTTTAGGGAACAGAAGAAAAACTGCTTGTGTTAGCCAATTCTTGTCTTAAGCACATTGCTCCAGGTCAGTTTATGCAACGTGCAAGCCTACAAACGAAGAATCAGCACTTCGTACTTAATCAAGTTGTTGTGTAAATAAACTCAAGCTAGTGACACCCTTGCCATTTGTACGTTCATTCTGCTATCATCACTCCCTTCACCCTATACCTCTATAACCCCAAAGGTTCAGGTCCAGAATTTCTCAACCACTTTGCTCCTCTGAGCCTAGCTTCACGTGCCAGGGGTGAGTGCCCAGTCTGTCGTGGGTGGGTGGGTGGCTGGGCTTGTTCAGACTGCTTGATTTCTGACCGTTCTTTCCTCTCGGTATTTCTCTGAATGCACTACCATTCATTCTTTGCTATGTGCTGCTGTTTCTTTTGTGTGATGCACCAACATCCTTTGTGCTACATACTGCCTTTCTCTTTTTGCTACATGCTGCCATTTGTTCTGCACTAGTGTTTGTCATGTGCTATGCACTACCATTTGTGCGATGCAGTGCCCCTTTTTTTATGTTGACTGCCTCAGTGATCTAGTGGTTAAGACATCTGCTTCCCAGGTGGGAGGCAGGTGGTTTGCCTCCAACTGAATCACACTTTAAGGCTTAAAAATTAGCGATCTAGCTGCTGCCCTGCCAGACGCCTGACACTAAAGGGAACGGTACTGGGACTGGGTGGCCCTTCCTCGTGTACAGGACGACCAAATTGTTGACTTATTCCTGTTGTGGCAGATATTCTAGGATAAGTTCCTTAAACGCAACTGGCAATTTGAAATCATGAGAATGGAACCTTCTGCTTTGCAAATTGACGAGTTTTATGTTAGCCAGATGATTATATATGGTCCCCTGGGACTTGATGTTATATTCATCTTGTGCAGGTTCTTTCCTTACCATACATTTGTAACAGAAATAAACAGATACTGGTATGGAACTAATAAAGAACAAATGAGGACAGAGGGCTTAAATTATCGAAAGATAACTCCAACAAAGGTACTGGCAGTGCTATACATAGCCGTGTGCAGATGCATGTGCCCAAGGGAGCTTACCGTACCCAAACACATAGCAAAGAGAGGGCCGAAAGAAAGGAACTTGGCAGATCTGCCAGATTGGTTATCTGGTATGGAACTCTCAGCAAAACCATGTCAGCTGATTATTTGCGTAATCTGGACTTCTGTTTGATGGACTGCACTGGAATTCATGCATAAGCTTTCATGTGTATACTAGGAATAACAAATAATTGCCCAGTAAGACCGACCAGATCTCATAGCAATAGTTATTCTGTAGTAAGGCCTTCAGAGTTCTGACGTTTTGGAGGAAGAGTGCTTCCACCTTTCAGTGATTTCACATGGTTGGGGAGGACTGTGTAATTGTAGCAACGTTGTGGACTGGTGGTGTGTTATATACAGTAATCCCTCGCTACTTCGCGGTTACCTTTTCGCGGATTCACTACTTTGCAGGTTTTTAAATATAGTAGTATTTCCTAGTCTAAGAACAACAAAACAAGTTCGGTGATTAAGTGTGTTGTAACACGGGCTGTGATTGGTACATGGGAGGGAGACGACAGATCACAGCTTCCCACTTTTGATGCCCAGATCCCACAGCATCTCCCCTTGTCTCTCTGTAGCGGCCATTTTGCTTCAAGCTTTCTCGCCGAGCACATTAAATAAATAATTGTGGTGTCCCTACTTCACAGAAATTCAGTTATTGTAGCCATCCTTGGAACCTATCTCCTGCGATAAACAAGGGATTACTGTAATCTTGTTGAATGTTTCAAGGGGGTTGATTTACTGGCAGGGACTATTTCCCCCTCCCCCACCCCCCATCAGCAGAAGGGCAGAAATATAAAATAAATATAAATGAGGTTAATAACAAGAATTTCCAGGCGTTATTTGTGCAGGGTACTTTGGACCAAATGCTTCTGCAAGCATGATACAGGGAGCTTATACAGCAAGAGAGAGAGACATGAGAGAAAGGGAAGACAAACTATACAGGCTCAGTGAATTCAAGCTTGTATTCTGCCTTCATCACATTTCTGTTTGTACATGCTCCTTTACACTACAGTTACTTCATATTTCCCTTTGATGACATGTATACTATATCATATGAATAATAAGAACAAGGAAAATTCACATAAACATAGGCACTAATGTTACAGACTCTTTTACTCTTTCGCACTGACCCCCAGAACTATTTAGGGGTCGCTTCACAAGGCTATGAACCTGCAAGGAAGAGAATACCAAGTGTTAGCTGTGATGCAAGGAAGGAACTTGAATGTCGGCATGCTACAACTTTTTTTTTTTACCTCATTTCAAAGTTATTGCTATGATTTACCTTGGTATGTTGCACTAGAGGCTTGCGACAACCCTACTGGCCTATACGCTCGTTTAGGGCTGACTGTTGCACCCACTCAGCTGTGTTTGTTCCCTTGCTTCACACGATTGTGAAAGACACGATTGTCTTTAAGCTAGCACAGTGTAGCCATCCAAGCCAGTCACAATCACTTAATAACGTGGTGGCAGATCGCTTGTGGGTCCTCAGGTAGCCTTCGGATCTGATGCCCAGGCAAGAGGAGTTTCAACTGGCTCTGTCAGGGATGTTCCTCCTGGTGGACTTTACTGCTGCCCTCGGCTTGTCTGTTGATCTCAAGTTTTATAGTTTGTGCTACATTACATGTATTGTGATGCCCTATTGTGTATACTTATTTAGCAGTGCACTAGTCCCTAAAAGTGCTCTAGTCCCTAGATCCTAACAGTACACTAGTCCCCATCAGTGCACTAGTCCCTAGATAACAGTACACTAGTCCCTAACATTGCACTAGTCCCCAGTCCTCACCAGTGCACTAGTCCCCAGCAATGCACTGGTCCCCAGTCCCCAACAGTACACTAGTCCCTAACAGTGCATTAGTCCCTAGACCCTAACGGTGCACTAGTCCCAAATGGTGCACTAGTCCCAAATGGTGCACTAGTCCCCAGTCCCTAGCAATGCACTAGTCCCTAACAGTACACTAGTCCCTAACGATGCACTAGTCCCCAATGGTGCACTAGTCCCCAGTCCCTAACAGGGCTCTAGTCCATAACAGTGCACTAGCCCCTAACAGTACACTAGTCCATAACAGTGCACTAGTCCCCAGTCCAGAACGGTGCACTAGTCCCTATAGTCCCTCTCTGTCCATCATTTAAAACATTTTAAAACAGTTTTTAAAAATTAGTTTTGAGTTTTAGATCTAGACTTTGGAAGACTGTTTACTTTATGTGCCTGGTTTTCAGTTTTGTCCCAAGGTGTCATGGTTCCTACAGAGGTTTTAAGAGAGGATTTTTTAAATTTAACACTAGATTATAATTTTTTTGATGCATTTCCTTTTCTTGGCTGTTTAATTTGTGCAAAGTAGAACACATTTACTGCTAAGCCTGCCTGTACAACTATAGATTACTGGCTCTCATGAGTCAGGTGGTCAAGACTTTTTAGTTTCATTTTTAATGTTTGAGTCTGGTTGGACCCGTTAAAAACAATGAAACAATAAGACACTTCCTAGGTACTTCTTCTGTTTCCCTCCTTGTGCGCATAAAATTTTCTGGGCCACAGGTTATGAATTCCGTGAGGCTGCGTATCTGGAGAAAGACAGCGCCAAGAAGGAGATGTGTTTTGAACTTGTCAAACCAGGCTGTCCAACCTACCAGGTCTGCACTATTATTCCAAGGAAATATTGTGTGGCCGTGTATGTCCAGTCTTGACAACCACCTGCAAGCTTATTTCTCATTTCTGTATGTGTGTGTGTGTGTGAGAGAGAGAGATTGTGAGTGTGCATGTGCATGCATGAATGGTTAAACTCGATCATGACAAACTGTGTGATCATGTTTTTATGTAACTCAGCTGTCTGTTCTTGTTGTGTGGTTCATCTGTCTGTTCTTGTTGTGTGGTTCATCTGTCTGTTCTTGTTGTGTGGTTCATCTGTCTGTTCTTGTTGTGTGACTCAGCTCTGTACTGTTGATCTTGGTGGCTTGCCTGCTCATTGCTTTTTGTTGCTCACCTGTGTAAATGGTTTTCTCTGCCTGAACTGTTTGTTGTGCGACGGAACTGTCTATTCGTGGCTCTATGGGTATAATTAATTGAAATAATGAAAAGAGTGTGCTATTCTGTGATTGACCATTCTACGATTTTTTTGCCATCTCTCTTCTTTGGATTAAGATTGACCCAGCACACTGTTGACACCAACTCTTGCATGCTCACACATACACACATACACAATAAAAGACTAGCTTTTGAACACAACCCTCTGTGTTGTGGTTTTTGAAAAATTTATTTTATAACAAAATGGGAGCTGGCGTATGTAAGACCAGCATTGTTTGCTTAGTTAATAAACCTGTGGGTGACTCATGGACTGAAGGGTAGCCTGGTCCACACAAAAATGGAAATCTAGTTCTCACACAGGGAACGACACATGTACTGGTGGGGTTAACCAATCTTCCCCGCTGAGGTGCCAATGACGACAGTCTCATTAGGGACACAGCATGATGTCAGCCAAGCACGACTGCATCAGCAACAAGTGATCGGTGAACTCGGGAACTCGGGAAAACCCAAACATTGGAACTAGCGCCTGTCAGTAGGTTGTAAGTTGGACACCCACATGATGCTGCCTACGAGGGTGGGGGCATGAGGGGGGATAGATCACATGATGTAGAGGGCGCTGCAAGAGGGAGAAATAAAAAAGGGAGAACTCGGAGTCTGAAAGAAAAAGGAGGAGGAGAAACACGCAGACCGAAAATAAGGGAGATGCTTGCTTGGGCTTACGCCCAGGCCTTGGGGCTTGCTGGGCTGCTGGACTTCTTGAGTCCCAGCCACTGAAAGCCAAGTAGCGATGTAGGAAAAAGAGGGGCATAGCGGGAGGTAAACCACAGGGCTGCTTCCTGCGTGCGCCTCTGATGCTGCTACTTTGTGGAGTAGCCAGTGGGCCGGATGACAAAACAGGACCCCTTACTAGGAACATAGATGCCAGCAAGATGCTAGCATAAAATAATGTGTGGAGCGCGCTACAGTCAATGGGCCACCGAATGATGCGGTCACCTGACAGAGAAGAGGTACGAGTAACTGCCATACATTACAGAGTGAAGTATAATTAGTTGCATGGTTAAGCCGGCTTCCACCTCCAATGGTCTTTAGACAACGAATAAAGGTTGAGACATGCACTTCTAGTTGGTCATCTGTACGACTGAATGAGTTAGGGTGCATGAAAGGGAGGGATGGTGATGGAAACGTTACACTTTTGACAGCCAGGTGGACAAGTTGTACCCTTGCTGCTGTGCAGATCACAGTTATTCCATGTGTTCCAAACATACTTGGATTGAATGTGCAGTTTAGAGCCAATTTAGATGCTTTACAGTCTTGTGGCTTTCAAGGTGAAGAAAATCTTGACTGAAAAACGCCCACCACCATGTAAATGCAGCAAGAGACACACATACCTTGACCCACATGGCTGATATCATTTATGCTTCAAAGTTAGTTCTTTGAAACGCCTTGAAGTTAGTACTTTGGAACGCCTTGAAGTTAGTACTTTGAAATGCCTTGAAGTTAGTACTTTGGAACACCTTGAAGTTAGTACTTTGGAACGCCTTGAAGTTAGTACTTTGGAACACCTTGAAGTTAGTGCTTTGGAACGCCTTGAAGTTAGTGCTTTGGAATGCCTTGAAGTTAGTACTTTGGAGCACCTTGAAGTTAGTGCTTTGGAACGCCTTGAAGTTAGTGCTTTGAAAGGCCTTGAAATGGTTTTCAAGGCATGAACCAGCTAAAAACTGGGCCTGCTCAAGCTTGGGCAGATAGAATGGCTTTCTATTAAAAACCTTGAAACCCTGCCAGCCAACCATAAACATAGAAGGTCAAATGATGTCAGCCAGTAATAAAGAACAAATGAGGACCGAGCGCTTAAATTATCAAAAGAAAACTCCAACAAGAGGTACTGGCAGTGCTCAACATAACCGTATGCAGACCCACATGACCAAGGGAGCTTACCGTACCCAAACACGTAGCACACGTTGTGTACCTAGGGTTAGCTGTGTGAAGACTAGCGCCGTTAAAAAGAAAGGGATGGCAGATCTTTTTTGAGGATCTGCCAAGTTCCTTTCTTTTGACCCTCTCTTTGCTACGTGTTTGGGTACGGTAAGCTCCCTTGGTCACATGCGTCTGTATACGGTTATGTTGAGCGCTGCCAGTACCTCTTGTTGGAGTTTTCTTTCGATGATGTCAGTCAGGTAAATGCTGGCGGTTTCAATCAAGACTTTATTCCCTTTGAAAGTAAGAAAACTTTGAAGCATCTAAATCAGCCCTTGGAATTTGCTCATGATTTCTTGAGTCCAAATTGTACATAGATTGACTATGCAGTTCAGACTTTGTTCGTAATTCCATGTGTCCAGTACCATGATATGAAGTGTTTGAAACAGATTGACTGTGCAGTTCAGACTTTGTTCATGATTTAGTGTGTCCAGTACTGTGGTGTGGAATGTTCTAATGTGGACTGACTGTGCAGTTCAGGGCTGGCAGCAAGGATGGCTTGAGGGAGTGGCAGGATTCTATCACCAAAGGAATGCAGATAACTACAAAGGCTGCTGGTGAAGAGGGAGAGGGTGAGCAGAGTTCAGTGTTACCTTCCATTACTAGATTTCAACTGTTTAGTCCAAGGCTTTAACTGTATAGTCCAAAGTTTTAACTTTGTAGTTCAAGGTTTTGTTAGTGATTAAATTCCCTGATAAAAAAAGTTAGTGCAAAGTGTCAAAGGGAAGCAACATTGTATAGGGCTGCCACAGTGGGTTTTTGTCTGCATGTGCATCTTTTGGGACCTGTTGCCTAAGGTGACAGTTAATAGGCAATAAAAAGTGTCTCCAAGGATATCAGACATCCTAGACACTCTGAAATCACTCTTCGTTGAAATAGGAGGCCTGATGGAGAGATAAATATGTTCTTCTGTAGGTGAATTTTCATTCATCCAAATATCCGGACAAGAACAGATAACATTGTCTTTTTGATGACAGGGCTGTCCCTTGCAAAAGCAGACTCCATACAGTTTCAGTCATTTAAGGTTCATTGCAAAATAAGAGTACGATAATTTAGATATTCTGCAACAGCATGTGTATATGCAAGTTTCTCCACAAGAAAAACCAATGGTGAATCTCACTCTAAATCTCTTTCATGGGCCTTCACTTTTCAAAAGACTTCTTGTCTTCACAGCTGAACTTGACAATAATAATGCAAAAAGATAGAGACGAACAGTCTCAAACTGCAAACATTTTGATACAATCCCACCATCTACATACCTTTGATGAGCCTCTTAGTTTCATGCTATATGATTATACCTGCACACTTTAACTCCGCTAGTGTCATGTGCAGTTTGATGTCTCCACTCAAATTTTATTGCCATAGCCACATGATCAGGCACTCAGCACAGTGACACATGCACATTGACTGACATGTCCTTTTAATCCACCCCTCCTCCTTCCCCTGTGTTTATTTCAAACACAGTCAATCAGCATGGGATGTACACAAGTGAGGTTAAGACAGGCCACCCCAGATACTTTAATAACATTTCTAGTCTTTATAACACCATTAAAATCTTGTCCTTTCAACACTCACTGATTGTAGATAGCTATTAATGGTTTCACAATACAGATGAACATTTCAGTGACAAGTCCAAGTCTGCATCACCAGCCACAAGTGTGGGCTGGGTACCGAGTAGAAAAGCAAAAGTCGAAACCACAAATCAAAATCAGTATATGCTTTGACACCAACTTGATACACTGCATTGCAAAATTAATCTTTTGTTATAATTTAGAATAATCTACACATACCATGAATAAATGAATATGTCACCATATTTCAAGAGTTCAATCAATTCAAATTGACAAACACACCGTACTTAAATTAGTCTCATGTTCTCATTTCTATCACCTGACAAGACACCAGAAATGTTCCTCTGAGGTCAAACTGAAGGGCTGCTGGACAGTTTCCTGTTTGTTTATCAAAGGTTATCTCTAAATATATAGAAACTTATCTTGAGAAGTACATGTAACCTGTAAACATATAAAGCACTCCTGCACCATATATAATTTTCTTATTTCGGGAGTCCATGTCCCTTATTGTCACTGCAATGGTATTCTGTCAAGAATCAGACACACTTCTTCAACCTCCAAACTCATCATGCATATTGAAACACCATTAGAAATTACAATGTGGTTCACATTTCTACCCTTAAAAAAGTAGCTATGTACCTATAGATATTATATAGGTACTATACTATAGTTATACTATAGATAGTGTCTTCCTTAATGAAAACACCAAATGTTTGCCATGGAATGTTTCTGTATCAGTATTCATCTCATTTCATAATAATGCTACCTTCTTCCTCCATAATAGATATATAAAACTTTAACACTTTTGGTCTTTCCCACCCCAGATTGTCCATCCTCACGCTTTTTCCTCCTGCCCTGCGCCTCTCTCTAAATAAACCGTCCATGGATACCCCATCTGGGAAACTGATGTCATCTCATCACCATCCAATTTCCCAGATATATCACAGCATCACAAAAGGTCCCTCATAAACACGCTGTTTTCCATTTTCTTCTTCAATCTGCTAAAACAATGCAGTGGTCTTTGCTTAACAAAATCTATTGCTTTCATCAAAATAGTTCACCAGAAGCCGTGACATTAGGTTGGTTTACTTCCCTTTAATCGCCTGTTACATAACTAAACCAAGACCTGTGCCCGGACAGTTATGGCTTGTTGAATACGCTGACGTCTTTGATGAGTTTGCGTCATTACTTCATGGCCCAACAAGCTGTGTTGATGCACATGCTTGAAATCTTGCTCTCCTGCTTTAACGTACAGAGAGATGGTGTCAAAAGAGGGGAAACCACCCCCACCCACGCACACACAAATGCATGCACATGTGCACAAAAGTAGGCAAACAAGCACTCACACATGCCCACACTTACATATGCTGGCCCAGGTACCAGGACACGTCAGCTGTTCTTAGTCAGACTGCACTGTTCAGATCAAAATGACCGTCTGTTTACATGACAATCTAGTCTCAGTTTTTAGACAGCTTAATGTGCACCACTGCTCAGTAAAACGCAAAGTCTTCGTGTACTTGCATGTTAAATATAAAATTATCATACCTCCATGTAATGACTACCAATGCTGCTTGGTTAGAAAAAGTCAGCTGTCAAGGACAGGCCTGGGCAACAGGTTCTTTGTTAGCTTCGCTCACCTAGACTCATGACGTCTATTCGCCTCTCTCCTGAATTGTATTAACTTTCCCGATTCACCTGTTAGCCTGAACACCTCATCTTCATGACTCACCTAACCTTAAACACAGTCACACACTGTTTGCATAATTATCTTAGCCTAAAGCAGGTGCTGAAACGGTGATCTGTGACAAATACAGATTTTGAAGTTTCTACGCAGTTTTTGGTCTCCACAAATGGCGATGTGTTTGCTGTGTCTACAGAGTTTTATGAAGATGTGGGCCAGGAGGAGCAGGAGAGTGGGACTGGAAGCTTTCCACCACCCCCAGATGATCTGTTTGCTGTCCCTGATGACATTTATGAAGAAACACCCGACATGGAGGAGATTATGGAGGCCAGCCTGCTTCCGCTTGCTAGACCACCTCCCCCTCTCCCACCACCAAAAGTTAATAATGAGCCGGAGGAGCCGGAAGAAGAGTATGATGACTGCAGTTCTGTCCCCATTTCTGTTGGCGGAGCCAAAGAGAAAGGCATGTGTTGACATCAGTGTGCACTCTCTTCCGTTTTAAATCCAGTTCAAAACTTGCATGTGCGTGCACACACTCAGTACTTGATAATCATCTGTTTCTGTGCCAGTTAGGTAGCTTTACATTAGGCAACACAAAGTTTTAATTTTAATACATTTTTGTTTACTGACAATAGTTTTATATAGCAGACCAACTAGATTAGAATTTCTGCCTTATTGCAATTCTATTTTTTCCAGAAATCTCCCTGCCATCTCCTATTCCAGGAACAAAAAGTAAAGAGCTCCCTCTTCCCCCAGCGCCTTTATTAGATGTGCCCCACATCCCTGCCCGAGTGCCCCCTAAGGCAGAGTTGCCTGCCCTTCCATCTGTTCCACCACCACCTCTTCCGGACCGACGACCCCCTCTTGCTGAGCAAGCACCCCCTCTACCTTCCAACCCCCCCCCTCTGCCTGTCCGCAACGTTTCAGCAAGTGCACCCAGAGTTCCCAGCCTTCGTAAACCCTTCGTCAGCCGTCAAGAAGACTTCGAGCATATCTACTTTGGCAAGTGGGACTGTTCTGCAGAAACAAGCACCGAGTTGTCCTTTAAACGAGGGGCCTTGATTCACATTCTGAGCGAAGATTTTGATGCTGAAAATTGGTGGGTGGGAGAAGTAGAAGGAAAGATTGGTCTGGTGCCTAAAGAATATCTGTGTCCAGCTTACGAGTTGGTGTACTAAGACAAGTTGTCCAGCGTCTATGTTGAGATGGTTCCTAGTGCTGGAGGCAAGTCAGCTCTGTGTTCACATCAGTTCTGGGCTCAAGGCTCTTGTACACACTTTTATGTTAAACATTGGCATATTTATACCACTGACTGGTATGTTTAGATTGCATGTATGCTTATATATTGCATATTTCTATGCTTATACTGCACACTGCAGTCATTTGCAGACATCATCTAAATGCAACGTGGCATATTTGTGTGCATGCTGCAACTTTTGTTTTCATGTAAACCAGACAGCAATTAGGGAAGGATCATGGGTTGTAGCCACACATTCCTGAAATTGTTGGTCAAACTTTGCCTACTGACATGCCTACTTTGCCTACTTTTCTTCTCATCAAATTGGGCAGATTTTGGATCCCCCCAAGAAGTGTTTTGATGTTGGCAATTGTGGAGGACTTGGTGAATGAAGTTTGTGTCGATGTAGATGATACACTATACGGACAGAGATGCCACTGAGTTGTTCAACAGCTTCAGTGAATTGGAATCATGTATTCAGCAGAGAAATGATCACGAAAACCCCCTGAAGTTTGTGAGGTGCAACTATAATAGCACATTATGAAGACAATGAAAATTCAGTGGAAGAGCTTGAAATTTGCATTGTTCTGAACTACAGCACAGAGTGGATCATAAATATTATATTGATAGTGAGGATTAACTGATAATTTTATCAGCAGGCGGGCATTTGACTTTTAACTTAGATTAACAATGGCTAGAGGTCTTTATTTCAGATGATTTTGTAAAATGACAACACAAACTTTATATAAAATAAAGCAAAACTTTTAGAACAATAATACTTTCCCTATCTGAATCACTGAATGAGTCAATAAATGTAGTTTCTGAGTTTGAGTTCCTCGAAGTGGCGTCACTCAGTGGATAATCACACTGCCCCATGTATTTAAAGAGAAATGAGTGTAGAGAAAATCAGCTATGCAATTTCAGCAGTTCCTTCCCTCTCTGCCGTACAGTTCTGTGTAAAGCCTTTTTTTTCCACTGCACACACACACACACACACACATATACCACTCCTCCCTACTCACCACCCCCCACCCCCTGCACACACAAATCTAATACGCACATGTAAAAGGACATGATCAGTGCCAACCTCACATCGACGAATAGTGGTTGCTGCCAAAAACCCCCAATGTTTTGAGAGATGACCTGAAGACAATGGAGTCCTGCTGGACAACTGGAGTTCCATAAGGCAGGCACCAGAAATTTGCGGGCCTGTTGGTGATTGAAGCCAATGAAGCTCTCCAAGAACAGGGGAGACGTGGTCAGTATGTTTGGATCTGGTTTTGACTCTCACCGCTGCATTCCAAACTGATTGTAAGAGCTTGATCTCAGTCTGCGGTAGATCATCCAGAAGACTGTTGCAATGGTCTTATTTTAGAGAAAGCAAGTGCAACGCCAATGTGAGCCCTACTGAAACCTCATGAAAATTGCACATCTTGACTACAGTGGAGATCTGGTGATGCACAGAAAGCCCAGATCAAGATGGACACCCAGTGTCCTCACCAAGTTCGAGAAAGGAAGAGAGGCTCTCCCCACCTGGACACTTGGAAAAGACCACAAAGCAGAGCCTCAGTGTTGTTTTAACCAAGAGAAAATTGGCCTCGAAGTGTGCAACATGATGCATTGTGGAATTTGTTTGCACGCAGAATGAGCATATGTATGCAGTTTACCTGCTTGCAAAATTTAGAAGCTGGAGAGTGAAAAAACAAGTAGGTACGTACATGTATTTTAATGTATATATACGTGCACTCATTAAAGAGGTGTTTACCAAAATGATTCAGCAGGAGGAGAAAAAAGCGGAAGGAGAACCCTGAAGCTTAAAAGTTAAAGGATACATTTTGGGCATCAGAAAGCAGTCCAGACAATCTGGGTGTGTGATTTCTTGCAAATGGTTCGACTATGCTGCATGAAATGAGGCAAAGAACAAGTTCAACTGTCCACATCAGAAATGCACTTTACTTTGTTAAAACTGGATGAGACCTACACAGCCAGATGCACACAACTTGTTGAGGAGTTTGAATTAAGCAGGTTTGAGCATATCCACATGTAGCATATTGTCAGTTTTTGTACATGCTAGCCATTCCTGTTTGGTTTCATCCTGTCATATTGCAAGAAGTTTTGAAAAGATGGCTTAACAAATTGTACAGAACTAGCAGCAAGATTCATTTTTAAGTTTGACACTACCTAGAGTAACTGGGCTTCGACTTTTTCTTACTGTTACAAAGCAGAAAATACTTTTAGTTATGTACTCCATGTAACACTTACTATGTTGGTAACATAATCATGCAATAACTTAAAAAAAAGAGAGAACAAAGGGTAACACACTGATAAAATTTATGATCACACTGAAATCAGCAAAAAGTTTTAAAAATAAAGCAAAATTAAAATAGTAAGATAACTTTAATAAACTTTTTTAAAATATATATAATACAAATTATTCAATCAATATTATTAAACCAATAAAATATATTGTTAAAATCATTAATAAGATCAAAATAATAGATAAAATATTAATCATGAAAAATTAAAAATAAGTAAATATAAAAAATTTGGAGAAACCCCTCTCTCCCAGCAGGCAAATCAGCTGTGACAGTTTCCCCCTCCATCACATCTAGCGATTGTCCACATGACAGAGGACTCCACTGAGACATGTCACCCACTGTCAGACGGTTTACAGCGGACACCTTGACCACCCCTGCTCCGAGAGCAGCGTAAGTGGCGTTGACAGACAACAGAAGTGCCTGATGAACGGTGGATGATGGGTGGGCTAGCTCAGGTGGACCACAGGTGCTCTGCAGCATCAGTGCTGGGGGTCGAACTGTGAAACCGTTGGGGAGACATGGCCGACACTACCACACAGGACAGAGAGGAAACACCGTGTGACTCAGGTGGTTCTGAGGCAACCTGTCCCCACGCTGTTCTGCATGCGTACCCCCTGTGCAGAAAATCCACATTACCATCGGCACCCAGACAAGATGGAGACCAAGTTGGCGGGTGAGACAAGGAACCAGGTGAGGCATGCTGCCGCTGTCATCAGCAGGGAGTGACCTGAGGTGGAAGCAAATGAGTGCACGGCAGCAGGCGATGCAGCAGTCATTGATGACGGATCGCAAGCTCCAGCACAGGGACAGGTAAGGAGATGACGTCGAGCTCCAGCATGGGGACAGGTAAGGAGATGACGTCATCAGAAGTCACCACCCTTGGGGCTGCAAAGACATCAGCCCAAGTCACCAATGTCTGCTGACGTGACCATAGCCGACTACTTACAATGACGATCGTCAGACCACTGCTTATCCTTCCTGACAGAGGAAACAGAAGCCCGGTCATGAGATTTGGTGATGAAGTGATAGAAGAACCTGTTGGCACCAGTTTCACAACAATAAATGTATTGCATGGCTTGCGATGAAGAGGCAGAAAAGGGTGCACGGAATCGCAGAGCCCCTGGCTCGCACACTCCCATAACTCTGGTCACTCATGGCAAGTGAGTGCCACTCGCATGCAACGTTATGAGGCATTTTAGCGGTAAATGCAGATAATGAGGTGCTAACATCAAGTTGCGACTCACAATAAAACAATAATACAGCTGCTAAGGCAAAAGCAACTCACAATCATTAATACACGCAAGTACAGGTGTGACAGCTCAACAGACGACACTAAGGAGACAATGACGACGTCAGGCCCAAGCAGATGACAGGTGAGAGAATGAAAGCACACCATACTGTATACAACTGTTAAGTAAAACAGCAAGCAGTCAGAAGAAAAACAAGCTCACCTTCCTTGTACTCGGCTGACACAGTGTAGTGCTAGGCAGTCAAGGAAAGCCGATGGTGAAAACACCATGACATGGGACCAGCAGCCATGATGCGACCACACAGGACCACCGCGCTGGAGAAAGTCAGTTTGAACTGGCCAGTGAGTAGTGCACACGGGTGGTGCACTGGGTATTTGCATGCATGGAGAGGCTTTACCAGGGTTATGTTGTCAAACTGTTTGGAAGATGGGGTTAGATTCGCTAACCTGAGAATTTATCACTTTGGGTCATGGTACAGTACTGTGACAAGAAACTGTCATTTCCGCGGAAAGTTACCATACCTGTAAACAACGGGATGCTTAGTTATTGTGAAACAGGAGCAGGTGGCACACAACTAGCATGGATTGTGGGTGAGCCGTAAAAAATAACCAGTGCAGGGTTTGTTAGCACCCGATTTTTGGGCAGATTCTTTTTGGGGCAGAAAGATGATTGCATTTTGGTGGAAATTTGCCATTTGGACAAATCTCATGCGTGAATTTGCAGCAGGAAATCATGTAACACAAAACCAAACTGTTTCCATGGGGATTTCTCAGACACCCATCAAGTGAAGCAACAAAACAACTGTGCATCATCTGACTTGGCATGCAGTAGTGTTGGGTTAAGGCAGCAGTTAGGGTTTGGGGTTAGGGTTTAGGGTTAGTGTTGGGTTAGGGCAGCAGCTTTAACTCCCTGTTATTGTTCTGTGGCTTTCTGCAATACACAAGGGAGTGGAAGGCAGCTGACGCAGATACCAGGTGTGCGTGTGTGTGTGTGTGTGTATGTGTGTAGCATTGTAATGTATTCACATTATTCAATGTTAGATTCTGCAATGAGACATGCCCAAGTATTTGTTAGTAGTACATGTATCATTCGCCCATCTAGCCAATACACCAAGTCCTGGAATGTTGTGACATTGTTTATGCAAAAACTGAAGTGGTGTACTATTCAGTTGCCATGGATTGTACAAGGAAGGAAAGTTACTCCTCAAAGTTTTTCTCTCTGACGTGCATTTAACAATAACTGTACACAAAATGGAGGCTATTACTTGAAGTACTTCTCCTCGATGCGCTTGCAGAAATCTGTGAGATTTGGGAACTGTTCAATAATATCGGCAAACTGTCCCACAGGGAGTTCTGTTGTGATCAGGGTGTACAGATGACCAAAGACCAATGCGTCCAGCTCTGTGGGCCTGCACACATTTCATCATACAATCACAATCACAGCTGAAATCTCAAATTAAGGTCTGTGCACCATGCAATGAGATGCACACACATTCTTTAATTTGGGTAGCCATTAACTGCATGGAACCCCAAATCTCTACACCTGAAAGAACTGGGAACCTGACTTTACAATGGTGAGGCAAAAATTTATCAATTACACTACAGTAATACTCACTTCATTATTCTCTCATTATCTCTGTCACACCTATATGCATGCATGGAGCATTTGGTCAACTGAACTAATTACTAACACAGAATGTTAGTTCATACGTGATAAAATAGTGTTTAGACAGCTCAAGTAAATTACAAGCACACAACATCAGTAACAAAAGATGGTTTCAGCGACTCAAGTGGATTATCATTGCACAATGTTAGTAACAGGAGAGTGTTTAATTTAAAAAGCTGAAGTAAATTAAAAGCACACAATGTCAGCAATGGGAAAGTGTTTTACAAGCATTCAATATAATAGAACAGAAAAGTTTTTAGGAATCTGAAATGGATTACTAACACAGCATTAACAACAGAGGAGGATTCAGACAGCTGAAGTAAATTAGAACCAAAGACAGAATGCACACTCAACACCCGCTTCACAGAACATCTAGCTGACACTAAACACTGCAGAAACACGCCAGTTGCACATCACTTCAGCACACCCCCACACACAGCCGACAACATGAGGGTCTGTGGTATCTGGAAAATGAAGGGCGACTCCATTGACCGTAAGAATATGGAGTCCTACTTCATTACCCATTTTGGTACCATGGCACCCACAGGTCTCAACCTTAAACACTGACCCTCCCCCTCCTTCCCCTTTACCCCCCTCCGTCTCTTACTTTTTCTCTCACCTCCTTCCCCCTCTCTCTCTCTCTCTCGCCCCTTTACCTGCGCTGCTTTCTCTTTTTCTCTCCCCCGCCCACTCTCCACACCCCACCCTTTCGTACCCACCATGCGATTGGCTGCCCCTCTTTTTAACCCTTCTTACTCACTGTCCCTTGGTCATGCTCCTGCTTTGCAGCCAACGCGCCACATCTACTGCAGCTGTCTTTTTCCTTTTCGTTTTTTCATCGTTTGTGTGTCGTCCTGATGAAGGGGTAGTGCCCCGAAACATGTAGATTGTCTTCGTCTTTGTCCCTTTTCTAGCTTGGTACAGTTCCCTTGTTTTACATTACTGAAATATGCAAGATTCCAACTCACCTACTTCCAAAAAAGTACTCCTGTTGATCAAGACGTTACTCACCTACTTCCAAAAAAGTACTCCTGTTGATCAAGACGTTCTGACAAAGCCTGGCAGCATGTTCTGACTTCCTCACACACCTGTTATGTAGAAGTGGACAGAGTTAGAGATACAGCCAAAACACAACCGGGGATTGCAAAAAGCAGTAAAAAAACAAGACAAAACATGGCACATCAGCTTACAAATGACCATCAAACATTTTTACAGGCAGCATTCTCTCTCATTTGTGATCTTATCCATGATTTTGCACTTCACCAAGTTTGTATTAAGAGATCTTTGCATTTACCACCCCCTTCCCCAATTCTTTCAAGTGCTATTACTTCAAACTTTTGTCACTAACAGTCTTAGCTTTTGGAAAATCTCGCGTCAATTGTTCGACCTGATTTTACTGAAATGGACTGTTTAACAATGTCTTGGCTGTTTTCCTGATTTTCATATGCTGAGTAATCAAGTTTCTAAGGAAAACCTTTAGAATTGTTTTCAGTTACCCTTCTCCCAAACAGTAACGCAGACAAGAAGCTCACCTGTTGCATGCTCTTGTCTTTCCAGCCATTGCTGCTCAGACGAGCTTGAATCTCAGATTGTTTTCGCAGGGGCAGGATCCAGTTGAGTGGCCAGGGGTAGGGGCACCCATAACGAGGTTTAGTTACCTGGAACAAGTGCAGCGTTGCCTTGTTATTTCACTGTCATCCAGCCAATACATTGGAGTGTTATTTCACTGTCATCCAGCCAAAATAAACTGTTTGCTTTTGTATGTCACCAAATCCACTGATTAATCAAAACAGTCAAATGTTAACTCAAAAAATACCATTAAATAATGTATCTTCTAACCCTCTGTTGCTCATTTTGTTACAGTTTGCAATAATATGCCAGTTCGCTGCGCAGGCATTCAAAACTCTGGCAACAACTTAAAGAAAATATATACTTGTTAATATATATTAACTGTTTATCACCACATATGCATGTGTGTATACAGACTGACCCGAGTTACAAGTTTTCAGGGTTTGAACTGCAAGTTTCTGGAAATTTTTCTTCAGGACAAATCACTGCCTGGGACCCCAAAATATGTATTTTGGTATTGGAATGTACCTTTAAGGGTTAGGGTTAACCCTGACCCCAAAATATGTACTTTGGTACTGTAATGTGCCTGTAAGCAACCTACATAAATCAAGCTTGAGTCCTGGGAACTAAAATTTAATTATTTCAAATTATAATGTCAACCATTTCTTCCGATACAAGGTCCTCAAGTAATGCTTACCTCTGAGGCAACTGTATCCTCCAACCAAGCGAGATAAAGCTGCATCAGAAATGTACCGGTATTAAATCATGCAAACCAATAAAATAAAATAACAACTGATAAAAGGGGAGTGAGGGAAGGTGAGGAATAACTGTTTCAGTTTGTGCTGGTGGTTCAGGTTTGGCATCAGTCACTGTTTATCGACGCATAAAATGTTGAAACATTTGCTAGATTTAGGAGCTAGGCAGCCAGGTGACTGATCACTTTTTTTCTCTGAGCCAGTCAAGAAAATTTGCACCCCCTCCCACCATGGAGTCTTCAGCAGTTATCTACAGAACCACTTCACTCCCCCCCCCCACCCACTTGGTCCTAGGTGAGACAGGTTGTTTTCCCTTGTCTGTCTTTGCAAAATATAGTTTACTTCCTTTCTGGTATAAGCTCTTTTCTCAATTTTAGCTCCAGCTCACTACTCCTCTCCATTTGTGGAAAAGTCTTACAGTAAACTGGATTATAATTATTTTCACATGAAAGTGGCACCAGTCCACCAAAATCACACTAAGGTCTCACAGAAAGTTTCTGGAAGCATGTCTGATCAAACAACTCAGCACCTTAAAACCTGTCAGACTAAACCTCCTGCATGATTTAGGAACTTTACATTGTGTGTGCATACACGCGTGCTTGCACAAGTGCAGCAGTTTTCTGCCCTCAAGTTGCCTGTTTACTACTTTTGGATATCTACTGTACTGGATTATAAGTTGCCCTGGCCCAGCTTTATTTTCTCAACATTAGATTTGGGGTCATAGAAGTGGTTGTAAGCCTCATTTGCCCTGTGCAACTTTATGAATGAACAGAAGATAAAAATGCACATGCAAGCCATCCTGATAAGAAGAGGTGTACAGTAATAACATATGCCACCTACAGAATCTTTAAAGATAAATTTGGTTTGAGCCTTACCTAATGTGACTGTCTCCACAGACTACCTTAACCCAATCCATGCCAGCCATCTCAACTGCTGACCTTTTCATTCCAACTTTTAAGGTCGCATGTTACAAATTGTCACGAAGTGACTGTCAGCACTACAGACACGAAACAAACTGATTTTTTTTAATGTAAACATATGCTGTATAAAATCTTTATTAGCTTAGTTTTTGTCATCTTCTCTAATTTAGTTAAAATCCAGCAGCAATGAGGTAACTGAAATCTGTTTTGCACAAACCCACCTTATGGACTGAAGCGTATGCCATTTTGATGGCCTGAGGGTGCATGCAAAAACCTGTATTTTTCTCTAAACCAACTTCAATTCATGGTCAAAGGAAACAATCTCAAAATTCTCAATGCCTGAGCTACACATTAAACACAGCTTATCCCAATGTATGGGCACAACTGGGGATCCCCATAATTCGTAAATGTACCTATGCGGCTGGCCATGGCACACAAGGCCATAGTGTAAACGAATGTATTGTAGAACTCATTGAGTTCATGAAAATTAGGCTTAGTTGTGTTTAACAGTTAAGATGCTACGATATGCCTAGAGAAAAATGAATGAGTTCACGGTGCAAAATAGATGAAATTGGTGAGGCGTTCGACTGCAGTTTTATGTAAATATTCCCCATTACAAGTTAATCAAAACACTTTTCTTGCAAGGTATTTTGTAGATCACCCTAATGTTTTTTAAACTACATGAACTGCTGAATACAAAATCTCAAAAGAGACTTATGAATTTAATTATAGAATTATTTCCTTTATCATGTCTTTGTTCAAGTGAATGTCTTTACTGCGCCTTGCTTAAAAGTCCCCGGGCTCAAGGCAAACAAAGATGCTAAAGCTGAAGTTTGGACTTGCAGTGTTCTAATGTCAAGCAACGGAACTGTACAAAGTGCAGGTACAAAGTCAGGGCAACATCCAGTCTGAACACTGAGGTTAAATTAAAGGGGATTGCCATTAATTAATGGTTGTTCACCATCTGACCATTAACACATCAGCTCATCTCTGGTTTCATCATCAATAAAAATCTAGTTGCCTGGAAAAATCTGAACCACTGGGATTAATTTCCTAATATTTATACAGCAGTTTGGGAACTGGTAAATTAACTTCAAACTTTCGATGTAACACTTTAATATTAAAGGCAAAACATGGAGTACAATGCACACACTCTTTGATGCTCACACATCACATAGCTCTCACCTTTAACCCTGCTGGGAACATAAAAACTTCGCTTTATTCCCCAAAAAGATTATTCACAAATTACCTCGGCATTGACAAGGATGTTGTCTATCATAGCCATGTAAGCCCTCATTTCAGATCGCTCAGTGGTTGACAGGTCGGAGGTCAACGAAAAACCCTGTAACACAGCATGATATACATCGGCAAGACTTTTATGTCACACTGTAAGTCATGTACATCTGTTGAAGGTAAAATCTTGTAACAATACATGATGATCAAGGGGTGGGTGGGTTACAAGATCTGTGAACTAAAACAAGGCATGCATGTTGTACAGATTGGACAAATTCTGTGAACTAAAACAAGGGCAAGTATGCTGTGTTTCAACATGCATTAAAAACTGCTAGCAACACTTTGGTACATCTGCTGGAGAGGCAGTGTTCATATGTGGACTTTTGAACACAGCACTGTGCAACAGAATACACATTACTGCAAGTGAACGTCTGTCACAAAGCTAACAACAAACTCAGATTGTGCTCTCTCTCTCTCTTGCTCTCTTTTACCTTAGCATTGACAAATGCAATGATGGGATCAATCTCTGACACCAGAAACGCCCCCACATGAATGAAAGGAACTTTGCCTGCCAAAACATACAAGGGTCCCAAATCAAGATATAAGGTGTTATCAAGGTTTCAATAACAACAGGTTTTCCCAGCATGCTGGCAAATTAACAAAATAAGTGAGCAAGATGTAATAATATAAGTTTATAAAAACGGAAAACAATGAACTAGAAATGGTAACTGCAGACAAGGTAATACATGTAAAAATATCAACAATCTAAAACACCAAAATGCTTTACTCCAAACAATCAACACCAAAAGTACACCACATCTCTCCTTTCCATTTAGTTAAAGGAAAATTACTGTTGGAGAATCAGCTATTTAGGAAAAAAGGCACTGGTTTTAGATGTGCAATTAAACCTGAAGGTGACATCTCCTCAGCATTGGTCTTCAGTTCAACTTGAAAGCTCAATCCGCACATGTACAGGAATGCTTTCACACTTAGGCAGTTGGCGCTGTCAGGAAATGTGATCTGTTCAGCTGTAAAAAGTCATTTACAACTGTCAATTATTCACATACATCAGTTTACAGATAATATGTTATTCACTTAATCATTGTGGTTACCAAGTCAGACACAATTACAAATTTTCATTTGAGAAAAATATTTCTGGTGATGATTCTAAAAGTCTTTTGCATTCCTAACAAAACTCACCAACACCGCCAACCTAAACTGTTAGGTTTGGGACGTAATTCTATAATTTATTACAGTAATCAGAAAGGTGAGTATACAGCATGAAGATTGATTACAGTAATCAAAAAGCTAACAACACAAGGTTATGATTTATGGCAGCAATCAGTTAACACAAGGTCATTTTTTTATTCCACTTTCCAACAATTAAAAATGGACAGCACAGGATTGATATTTATTGTTTTAATCAAAAAAGGTGATGACACAACGTTAAGATTCATTACAGTAATAAACTAGTTAACACAAGTTAATGTTATATTGCAGTGCTCAGAAATTTAAGAAGTTTATGATTTATGAAAAAGTCAAAAAATAACAAAATTTGTGATTTTAATGTTAGTTGTTGTTGTGGTATTACTCTGTCGTGTGTCTAGGGGTATTGCATTTATGTTTTTACTAGCCTGCTCGTTAACTAGAGTTACAACAACATAAATATGCATCAAGAAGGGGGAACTAACCATGCGATCGCTACCTGTGTCAATTTCCACACCGGCTCAACCCCCCACCTCCTTACTTGTCACACACAAAACTTAATAAAAGCGGGCAGCGATAATATGCTATTCTATTTATTTAACAGTTACAACACAGAATATTCCACTACACAATGAATAATGCTCCACTATACATCTACCAATATCTGTAGATCAACCACTCGCACTCTCATATATTCATCCCAGCAATGCTACATGTATCTACATGCACAGGTTATTTACTGGGTTATGAATCAACTACTGTACCGATAATTCACATAATTCCTGAGTGGTTAGGGCAACAAGCCACCAAAAATCATAACAGTTGTAGCACACATCTCTTTTGCTTGTCTCTGTTTCCCTGTCTCATGCCATACCCATCATTAAGGCTGGTTTAGATGCTTTAAAAATTTCGTCGTTTCAAAGCGAAGAAAGCTCTCATTGAAGCCGCCAGCGATTACACGGGGCTTGACAGTCGCCTTGACGCTGTGGGTGAGATCATTTGACCTTTTGCCCTGATGTTTGTGATAGTGGCTGGCAGGGTTTCAAGGTTTCAAAAAATACAAAGCCATTCTATCCGCCCAAAACCTTGAGCAGGACTGGTTCCAAGCTGGTTCAAGACTTGATAAGCTCTGAAGTGTGTAAACCTGCCTTTATGCAGTTAAAGTTTGCGAACACAGACAAAGTGTTATTAGGTCAAGATTGGAGGTCTTGACCTCATCAATTTACTCTCACACTGAAAGTGGTGCTTAGTGGAAAAAGTCTTAGTTTGTTACACAATGATTTTGATAATCTCGTTACCTGTACAATCCTTACCTTGATACTGCTGGTACAGGGTCACATCATCTGGCCAGGGTTCAGTTGCTGCACAAGAGCAGGGTTACTCTGACAGATATACTCATATGCATGACAATAATGATGATGAGGTCAGTTATGATGATATTAGTAATATTATAAAGCATTTCAAATACACCTGAACCTTGTTGTTGTAGTGAAAACTTTAAGTGCACAACAATGACATGAAAAAAAGCTTGCCACAAAATTCCAAGCACAGTTAAATACAAAGGGGGAGGGGGAGAGGATACCCCCTTATAATAATTTTTTTAAAAAAATGACTGACTTACACGACAAGCCAAGTGGCAGGAGATTTAGGGTTATTAGTGATTTCCAGGACTGCCGGATTGCTTATGTTTAGATAGACTTTTTTTCAGCCCCATTTGACACCCAGAAATTGGTTAGAAAAGGTAGACAGATGGATTTGACCTGCAGCATGGTGTGGTGTGCTTAATATACTACAACAGCACGGTGTGGTGTGCTTAATATACCACAGCACGGTGTGGTGTGCTTAATATACTACAACAGCATGGTGTGGTGTGCCTAATATACAACAGCACGGTGTGGTGTGCTTAATATACTACAACAGCATGGTGTGGTGTGCCTAATATACAACAGCACGGTGTGGTGTGCTTAATATACTACAACAGCATGGTGTGGTGTGCTTAATATACAACAGCATGGTGTGGTGTGCTTAATATACTACAACAGCATGGTGTGGTGTGCCTAATATACAACAGCACGGTGTGGTGTGCTTAATATACTACAACAGCATGGTGTGGTGTGCTTAATATACAACAGCACGGTGTGGTGTGCTTAATATACTACAACAGCACGGTGTGGTGTGCTTAATATACAACAGCACGGTGTGGTGTGCTTAATATACTACAACAGCATGGTGTGGTGTGCTTAATATACTACAACAGCATGGTGTGGTGTGCTTAATATACAACAGCACGGTGTGGTGTGCTTAATATACTACAACAGCATGGTGTGGCTGAGTGTACACTCAAACCTAACAACCCTTTTATACTGCACTAACACATGGGAAATGACAAGAAAACGTCATTATCTGAGGTAAACTTTAAGGATGACGTTTATTTATATATTAAAGTGCACTAAAAAGTGCAAAAAGATAACTCTGTGAACATGTATCTGGAAAACTTGACATCGGTTATGTCCCCTCCCCATATGACGTCAACAGGGTATCTTCATTTCTGCTATGTGAGAAACTGGCGGTGTTCGAGTAGAGAGATCAAAATGGGGAAAATATGCGGGACAAACACCAGTAAAAAGATGATAAAATTTCAGTCACAAGTCTTTACAGGAGCTTAAAAAAGGGTCATTTTTTTGCATACTATGCATCAATACTTATAAAAGTGCACTCTCTAAAAACTTTTATTTAGTCCTAAAACCGTAGCTTTTGATGGCTGTTCGTGGCTGTTCTTGGCTATTCGTGCATCTCAACAGACAAGGATACGATGACATTTCAAACACATACCTTCAAAAGCTCCATACATCTGTGATTTTTTCTGGTATATTATGCATCAGAAACTTATAAAAGTATATTCTGATAATAGCTTATCCGTTCTCGCACGTGCTATACCGATCGAATTGTAGCTATTCCATATTCGGGGTTTCAAAATGGAATGATACACGGCAGAAGAGCAGATCTGTAAAATCTGTAAAAAGTACGTACTCAAGTGTCGATTTTTGGCATATTATGCATCAAATAATTCAGAAAGTGCATTCTGATGCTGGATATACCTTTAAAACCTTTTATTTAGACCTAAAACCATGATCTTTCGTAGCTGTTCGGTATTTCGTATTAGCAGACGATACAGTACTGACACAAACCTGTAAAATGTACGAACCCGTGTCGATTTTTGGCATATTATACATAAAATAATTCAAAAAGTGCATTCTAATGTTCGATATACCTTTAAAACCTTTTATTTAGGCCTAAAACCATGGATTTCTGTGGCTGTTCCTGGCTGTTCGGTATTTCGTATACACGGCAGACGAGCAGACGATAACTGTACTGGCACAAATTTGTAAAATGTATGTACTCTACTCAAGTGTAGAATTTTGGCATATTTTGCATCAAATAATTCAGAAAGTGCATTCTGATGTTTGATATACCTTTAAAACCTTTTATTTAGGCCTAAAACCATGGATTTCGGTGGCTGTTCCTGGCTGTTAAGTATTTCGTATACACGGCAGAGCAGATGATAACAGTACTGACATAAATCTTAAAAATATACGTATTTGTGTCGATTGTTGGCATATTATACATAAAATAATTCAGAAAGTGCATTCTGATGCTTGCTATACCTTTAAAACCTTTTATTTAGACCTAAAACCATGGATTTCGGTGGCTGTTCTGGGCTGTTAAGTATTTCGTATACACGGCGGACGAGCAGACGATAACTGTACTGACACAAATATTTAAAATGTACATACTCAAGTGTCGACTTTGGGCATATTGCGCATCGGATAATTCAGAAAGTGCATTCTGATGCTTGATATACTTTTAAAACCTTTTATTTAGACCGTGGCTGTTCGTGGCTGTGCGGGGGTTTCGTATGACCCTTGCATGTGGTCTTTGTTGTTACCCTGGTGATGTCATGAGCCTCGATTTGGCTGTTCCAGGTTTTTTAGGTCAGTTCTTCAATGCAGAACTTTTGATTAAAATAGTGACTGATCGGTCGATCTTCTGGTAAAATGACTAGTGCCACAGGATTCCCCAGATTTGATTCTATTTAGGCATACAAAGTTGCCATGGAGAGTTTACCCTCACTTAAATATACTACAACATTGGGCCTTTAGTGGCAGAGTGAAATGTGGAAGTGCTGGTGATGACAGGGCTAGTGCTACTCCTATTACCGCTTCTATATCATGCCAGTCCATCATGACAGCTCCAACATGCTGCTTCTAGATCATGCCAGTCAGTTACGACAGCTCCAACATGCTGCTTCTATATCATGCCAGTCAGTTACGACAGCTCCGACATGCAATTTCTATATCATGCCAGTCTGTTATGACAGCTCCAACATGCTGCTTCTAGATCATGCCAGTCAGTTACGACAGCTCCAACATGCCACTTCTATATCATGCCAGTCAGTCACGACAGCTCCAACATGCCATTTCTATATCATGCCAGTCTGTTATGACAGCTCCAACATGCCATTTCTATATCATGCCAGTCTGTTTTACTAGCTCCAACATGCCATTTCTACATCATGCCAGTCTGTTTTAACAGCTCCAACATGCCATTTCTATATCATGCCAGTCCGTTATGATGGCTCTAACATGCCACTTCTATATCATGCTAGTCAGTCAAAATGACAGCTCTAACAGTCTAACGCAGTGTAACAACCAAGAACTGTAAGGCTTCGCAACAGCACTGGAAGAAATGAGAAAGAACTGGAAATGAGATTTGTAAACAAATAATGTGACCTGTAAGACCAGACTGGTTGGGTTTATTGCCGCAGCCCTCCTCTGCTTGTCTCGTGTCAGATCCTGAAGCTGGTCTGACAAATGGGATGGGTGTCATGACTTCAGCCTGCCTCACAGTGTGCTTATAACACTAACAGATTATGTTTTACTTGCCATGTAACTGGCCCACAAGTTAGTCTGACAAATGGGATGGATATCATGACTTGACAGTGCCTCACAGTAACAGTGTGCTTATAACTGATTAGGTTTCACTTGCCATGCCAGTTCTACAAAGTGGCTTGGTGAAATATCCAGTAGGCTCATATTGTGTGTCTCTAATGTAGCAAGAAAATATCTTAATTCAAACTGCATGGGCTTTTGGTGGCAGACGTGTGAAAAGGGTATGCATATGGCACGTCTATGGATTAAAAGTTTAAAATGAAGTGTGTGCACAAATTTAAATTGTGTAAGGGGTGATGATTACTGTTGCAATGTGACAAAAGTGCTGAATGTCACAGAAAGCATTACAAAGACATACATGCTAACGGAAATAACAATAACAGATTTACAGCGTGCATGTCTCTCACAACAAAACCTGAAAGTTAAGTATACCCTGACAAAAAGCACCACCAATGGAACTAAAAGGAAACATTTCAAATTAACATGCAAGATTTCACAGAAACATAACAATTTTGACAGATTTAAAACATGCTTCTGACCCCAAATGGTTATCAACCACATGGCAAGTGCCAAAAAAGAAAAATCCCAACCGAGCAAAAGTTAAGGGGGAATCCCCCTGTGCAGTCACCAATACGTAGGTGAGCAAAATCCTAAACAAAAGACACTAACATGGTACTGGAAGACAAATGGGTAGTTGACTCCTTCTCTACGTGCACAGTGTCAGACCCTGAAGCTATTTACCAAAAAAAAGTGTTTATCTTTAGAGGGCTACATGTAAATATTATAGCGAAAATAGTATTACTCCTGGTGGGGATTCGGCGAAAAGGTGTGGATGGTAAAGATCAAAAGGTATGGATGCAAGCGTGCATTAAACCAAATTAAATATGTTCTCTTTCACATTAACAGATGCCTGAAGGGCATTCTTTTCTATAGATACTGGATTCGTGTTTATTTGAACTGTGATCTGATTCTTTCTATAGATACTGGATTCATGTTTATTTGATCTGTTATCTGATTAAAGATTCTGGTCGCATACACGCAAGAAGTACCACTTGCAAGGAAAAAGAAATTAGGTTAATACTAAATAATTCAAAATTGCCTTTCCTATAGCTAACGAGTATGAAATAAAACTTTGGAACTTTAAAAAAAGCGTAAGATTTAGTTTACTTGCCCCCTAGTTCTGCCTGAAACTCGTCGGCAACTAAAGGTGAAGCCATTTTACCGGTATGACCTTCATACATCATTTCCGGTATCCCTTTGAGCTTAAAATAGTTTCCATTCCCCCCACCCACCCAGGGAAACCCTAAGCAGATAGGAAAGCAGCCTTACCTTTTTGACCTGACGTGTTACAAGCTCATGGCGAGTACCGTAAAAATGTAAGCTACACGGGCTTGCCAAAGGTGATAAATGCGCCCTGACTCCTTTTCCCGCAGAGGCCACGGGGCAATAATTATAACGAGAATGCTATAGGGACGCTGGGAGATTACCTCACACAATGCAAATACAATATCTCGAGAGCGGGGTAGCACAGCTACTTATTCTGGTGCAGACAAAAATGCACTGAATTGTTACAAAATTCTTTGTCGTCTGACATTTATTTTGGTGAAAATTGGCTAATACTGGCTTCATGTCAAAGTTCGTACTTCACCCCTGTACAACCCCCCTGAAAAGAATGTTATAAAATGCTTTCAGGGAGTTGTACTAGGAAATACTTTGTGTATAAGAAATAGTGTATTAAAATAGTGTAATTAAAATTGTAAGTCTTGTTTATGATGGTAGCACTCATCGAATCCTTTTGTACAAAGCACAACAGACCAGTTTT
>SMGT01003603.1:84019-105104 GCA_004794575.1 Lanistes nyassanus | reverse complement strand
TCCTGATTAGCATGTCAGATCTTTTCCAACGCCCTGATTAGCATGTCAGATCTTTTCCAACGCCCTGATTAGCATGTCAGAGCCCAGCTGCCCGTACGCCTCCCCTGGGTTTTGTTTGCTGACCAGATAAAACAAACAGCGCACGGACTGAAGGACAGCAGGTAAACCACTATCTGCTCACGCGACCCCGTGACTGGTGCAACGTCCCCAGAATCCGCTCTGTTTGCACGCGCTACAGCAGCCCCTTCCTTCACCCCCCCTCCCAACATTCGGCGCAAAGAGGGAAGGAGGGAGTGGGGTTATGTTACCTTTGATCACGTTGCTTCAGAGTGTGAGTGTGGGGGGGGGCGGAGGGGGGATCTGAAAGAGTCAACTTCGGTTCACTGACCATGGAATTAAAAAACGAAATAATTTAGTGGGCACGAGCGCATGTGAACATCTGCGCGTTACTGTGCGCGCCTGTGTACACGGCGGCATCCCGCGAAACAAAACACTTACTAAAACAGCAGTTAAATTTATTTCGTCGCGTCATCGCCTGGATGTCTTTCGTTCCTGCGGCAGTCAGTCTGTCCCAACTGTACGTTTTCGTACATTTTCGAGCAGCTAAAGGGGTTCCTCACGTTATCCAATTGTCTTTTCTGCCGACTGACACATTCCTGTGAGCACGCCAACAGCTTATTTGCTTAACAAATGTCCACACGCCTTATTTTATACATACACCGACTGTCCCACGCGGGCGAGATAGGCTGGTCATAAAGCAAAAGTTTGCGCAGAGTTTTAATTTTCCCCAACCTGGGTCCCCACAAACGACAAACACTAGCAGCAGAACGCCTGCCACATATTACTGTTGATGGCCTCCATGGGCTGGGATGACTGGGCGCGCGATGTGCGGTAATAAGATTGGCGGAAAAAATGTTCGGTCTTCTGTCGATTGAAATAAAAAAAATGTTCGGAATTTCCTAATGCACACGTTGGATCGTAAAACATCAGCAAAAAAATTCTTATCTCTTTGTCGGGGGAACTGTTTCCCTCCCAATCTCCAGGACAGGTACACCTGCTAAGCATGTCGGAAACAGGGACACGGCCACCCGCGTCATCCTTACTCGCGCGCGCATGTCGTCTGTACAAACATTTGACAGAAATTCCCCAAGTGTATATCGTATGTACAAAGCTTTGTCATAAATTACTTAAGTATACATCCTGTGTGCATTTGATAGAAAAGATTTGATAGAAATTCCCCAAATACACTGCATGTGCGCGGGGTACGATTGTCACAAATGTTCTCCCTCCATGGTCAGTCGTACTGTGACGTCACTCAAGACCAAACGAACAGAGTCCAGGGGACGGCCGCTTCCCAGAAGCCGAGGCTCTACAAGGGTCAGGGGTCATACGGCAGCCACATGTTTACAGAAAAGCACAGATCGCTTGCAGCTGTGACATCCCTTGCGGAGCTCAGCATCAGCAGGCGGTGGCTGATGTCGACGGCTGAAGGATCTTCAACAGGCGTCTGCACAGAGTGCACCTGGTGCGGGCGTCACGAGGCCAGCTACAGAGATGGAGAGACACGTGCACATCGCTAGCCAGAGAAAACACTTACCCCGGGTATCCAAAATGCCGCTGTCCTCGTCCTCCAGTCCCGACACGCCGCTGTAGCCGGTGCTGACTAGCTGCAGCTTCTCGTCCAACAGGTCTTTGTCGGACAGCACCGCGCCCGCCGACACCGTTTCCGACAGTCCGGTGTCCGCCACAGCTTTCTCCGACAGTCCCGTCTCGCCCAGCGCGTGCAGGGGGAGGGCTGCAGGAGGATCTAGCGGGGACGCGGCGTGCAAGTCGTGCAGGGGTCCGGTCGGCTTGTCGACCTCCACGTGCGCCGCCATCTTGTCGGTCCACGAGCGGCCCTGCGAGACGGACATGTTGTCTGACGTCACTCGCAGCTCGTGCTCCACAAACTCGCTGCCGCCCTCCCGCACGCGGCGGGTGAGCTGCGTGCTGCGCTGGTAGTAGTTGGAGCCGCGGTGCGTCAGCTTCTTCTTGGACTGTGTGACGTCACGCTCCTTGACCAGCGCGCCCCCTGGCGCCCGGTAGCTGGTCTCCACCACCGTGTGACGCGTCTCCTCGCTGGCGTTGCTGGGCGTGCGCTGCACCTTGGACCTGATGGTCACGATGCGGTTGTGGTGCTCGCCCTGCGACACCTTGCGGTACGTCAGCGTGCCGTCTGTGTCCTGCTGCAGCGTGGCGCTGCTGCCCCGTGTCGTCTGCTGTCCGCTGATCAGCAAGTCCGACGACGGCTTCAGCACGACGTACGCCGATGACATCATGTCGTCTGCCTCTTCTCCGCGTGGTGATGTGGGTGGGGGTGTTGATGGCAGAGGAGGCGCTGACGTACTTTCGCTGCGAGTCACTTCAACGCCTCGTCCGGACTGTCCATCTGGGAAGATGCAAAACGTTCTCAGAGGCAGCCCCAGGGACACACACAGGCAAGGGAAGTGGCAAGCGCCTGTAGCACTGGGAAAGAACAGCAGGAGGAGGAGGGGGGAGAAAAGGAGGAGGAGGAGGCACCACTACGACAGCAGCAACAGCCAAGCGCCAGACGACGATCAAGTCTTCAGTTACAGCCCCCCCCCCCCCAAATGCGGTTCAGCTATCATAAGGCAACGAGAGATAATCATAAAACCCTGGGCAGACAGCAGCAACGCGTGTTGACGCGACATCACAGACAGCACCGACACCACTAGGGCAAGTATCATAGACACGACATCACAGACAGCAGCGACGCCACTCGGGCAAGTATCATAGCCACGACATCACAGACAGCAGCGACACCACTAGGGCAAGTATCATAGACACGACATCACAGACAGCAGCGACACCACTAGGGCAAGTATCATAGACACGACATCACAGACAGCAGCGACACCACTAGGGCAAGTATCATAGACACGACATCACAGACAGCGGCGACACGTGTTGACGCGACACCACTTGTTTCGCAGCATCGCCTACAGCCTTCACACAAAGACACGGAGCATATATCAGCACGCACGCTTGCACGCGCATGCAGAAGTATCCACGAATCCTAATGCACTTACCGTGTTCTGGAAGACTTGTGTTGGATAGTTCTGTTCCCTAGAACATGGAAAGAAAAATAAATTACAAACATCTTTCTGGTCCCTTTTTCTCTCCCCCCCCCCCCACCCGAACTTTGAGACGCTTTACACCCAGAGACAGACAGTAGGTACAGGCATTGTAACACACTGTAACAGTAGGTACAGACATTGTAACACACTGTAACAGCAGGTACAGACATTGTAACACACTTTAACAGTCGCTCCGGACACTACAGCCCGCAAGCTGCTTGTTGTGGCATGAGGACTGCACACAGGTTTCACGCGTTGCCAGTTGGCAGATCCGTACTTCTCGCCTTTGGGACTACTGCACCCCCACCCCACCCCCACCCCAATCCTGAGGACCCTACACGAACCCACAACACCGCCATCACTTATCATTATTCCAAACACTCATCAGTGCATCAGCCAGCGGCTGGCGATGATAAAATTCCTACAGTGGACGTGTCTGCTAAGTGATAACTGTGTAGTACACTCAACACTGTACTAGCATTACCAGGCGCTAGTCAGTGCTCAGTAGAAACGCATATACCGGACAGTGTCCGAACACATTTTACAAGAAAAAGCTGAAGCGCATTGGACAAAATTCACTACGCTGGCCAGTTATTCACATCACGTTATACTGACATTTACCTGGTATTACGGGTTTGCTACAAGCAGCGTATGTAATGCAAATAACTGTCTTCAAGTACCCGATCAACGCAGGACTCAGCTTACAGGGATCTTGTGCACAAGACTGGCTATCACACGGCTTCTACAACACGCACAGCCTGCTGGGAGAATGCGAGAACACGTTGTACCTAATGTAATGTTAAGCCCTACCTGTGGGAGGACAAATATTCACATACCTTGAATGGACTACCAACTTCTGCCAATAAATATACGCAGTGTGGCTGAAAACATAATTACGATCTCCAGTTTTAAATGTGTAACAATCATTTAGTTAGTGCTAAATATAAACATATTTTAACTTTGCTCTTTTAAATCAACTTTGATTTTAACGGACCCATTCTATGGAATGTACCTCCCTCACTAAAATACATAAATTTCATCCCACTGAGAGGAAAGCCACAGTTTTTCCGAGAGACAGAAACACGTAGTCATAAGCCCTCCCACAGAAAAGTGCAGCTGCTGTTCCTCGCCAAGACATACTGCAGCTATATCCCTCGCAGAGAAAAATTCCACAGTTGTCACCGACACAAAATCACAATTCTCCTTTCTCATTGACAGATAATCCACAGTTGTCATCCCTCACTGATGGAAAATCACAAGTGCCTTCCTCAGTCAAAGAAAATCCACAGTTGTCATTCATCACTGACGTAATAGTCACAATCGTCCGTCCCTTGTTGACAGAAACAGTTCTTGCTGAGAAAATATTGATAGTTGCCTCTCCTGATCAAAAGAAAAGCAACAATTGAGGTCCCCCCCCCCCTTTAGCAAAAGCAAGGGTCGTCGTTCCTTCCCGAGCGAACGCCAGCCGTTGTGCTGAGAATATCCTGCACGTCTGCAGTCGCAAACAGGCGGTATTAAATCAAAGTGCAATCTCACGAACCTGATGAAAGTAAAATATAAGCAAGCAAACAAAGACTAAACATCTGACCCAGACAGAGACAATAAAAGAAACCAAACAGCTCTGCAGCCGTCCCAGCAACCCGATGGTTAGAATGGAAATTAAGACAACACACCAGGAAGAAACGTGTGCAACTGAGAAGCGGCCACAAAACTATACAGAGAGAAGCAGTGACGTCAACAATGGAGGCAACAAACAATATTTTTTAAGATGCTCAAGAAAACAACGAAACGGAAACGGAGAGGCAAAACTCACGCACATGGCTGGGCAGACCAGAGTATTTCTGTATAACGTGCACGGACAGAAAATGGACCATGCAGTCCTAAGACGCACTCGCCGATCGGGAACTGAACTCGTTGGCAGTTTGCACAGTGTGGGTGCTGCAGTTTGTCTTCTGTCTACAAATCACTGGCCAGCACAATAAGGTACACCCAACCTCTCGTGTCTGGCTAAGTATCTCTACTATTTTGCAGTATCTATAGTATCTTGCTGTTTCTCTAATATTTTGCAGTATCTCTAGTGTCTTCAAGTATCTCTAGTGTCTTGCAGTACCTCTACTATTTTGCAGTATCTCTGGTGTCTTCAAGTATCTCTAGTCCCTTCAAGTATCTCTAGCAAAGCACACTGACATTACGTTTGCTAGCAACAGCTTACATACTACCTGGTGACAACTGTACAAATGCCGTCAGTCAACAGTGAGTCTGGGTGTACAGCGCCCGGCAGAAGCAGACGTTATCGCTGATCAAGACGGCATCCCGAACGCGGCGTGAAAAACCCGACACTCCTCTTCAACCCACCCCCATCGCCAGCCACTCCTACCCCCTGACCCCTCCCCCAAACAGTTCCCCCCCCCCCCATCTGAGCGCAGCCTAACGGTAACCACGAGAGCGCGAGGACCCGAGAGCGGGTACGAAGCACTTACCAGCATCCATTTCCACGTGGCGCTGGTTGCTGCAGCTGCCAAATGTCATTCGGTCGCATTCTGTGGACGTTCCACGCCGCGCGCGCTTGGACTTCACAACGAGGCCACACGAGGACACCAGTCTACCACCACCCCCCCCCCCCCCCCCCCCCCCCCCCCCCCCCCCCCCCCCCCCGCGGCACGCTGACCCACAGATTCAGCCTGAGGATCAACTCACAACAGTCCCGCCGGCAGTCCGCGAGACGGGATTAAGGCTCTACCACACGACTCCATTTCAAATACGGTCTGCTGTTTTAGAAACGGCATAAAGTCATCGTTGAACCAACAAGGGGGTCGTGTTTGATTCGAAAGTGTCAAGCGTAAAAGACAAACGCCTCGTGTGGGGCAACCTTTAGCCCCGTACTTCCTGCCATAGACGGCTTCTATCCGTCCACCACCACCAGCTGGAGTCCGAAGACGGCTTGCCGTCAGGTGACCGACTCAGCCCAGGGATAACTCCCGTGTTTACCATGAGTATCTGGGGAGACTGTCAGCTGACCGACTCAGCCCAGGGATAACTCCCGTGTTTACCATGAGTATCTGGGGAGACTGTCAGCTGACCGACTCAGCCCAGGGATAACTCCCGTGTTTACCATGAGTACCTGGGGAGACTGTCAGCTGACCGACTCAGCCCAGGGATAACTCCCGTGTTTACCATGAGTATCTGGGGAGACTGTCAGCTGACAGCCCAGGATCATTCCTCCCGGACAGACAGCCTGGCTGAGAGTTACCCTGTGAGGTATCCCTCGACTAGCTTCGCTGGTCCTGCGTTGCAGTGCTGACCTTGGCCACATTGCCCCCCCCCCCACCTCTCCACGGACACAGTTGTCGCGGTTGACTGCGCTGGTGTCAAACGATGACTCAGCAAGACTTTAGTTTTCCTCATAGCTGGGTGACTAGTCACTGCTGTGGTCTGTACAATAAACACCACTTCCTCCATCACGTACCTCACGACGTGGGCAGTTATCAGAAGGAACCCCGCGAAGTTTTCGTGTAATGTTTCATTGTAACCTGACGTGCATCACTCTGGTTACAACCATGCACGTCACACATTCCTGTCATTTACACAGCCACGTCACTCATACATGTCTGCGAAACATCACAGCATGCAAGTACATGACCCATGCCGCCCGTCACGCACGCACGTCACCCATACGTCACAACATACAAACACGTCACCCACACGTCACAACATACGAACACGTCACCCACACGTCACAACATACGAACACGTCACCCATACGTCACAACATACGAACACGTCACCCATACGTCACAACATACACGTCACAACATACAACACGTCACCCAAACAGCCGCTCCAACTCCAGCGGTAACCCTTGATGGAAGCCAAGCCTGGTGTACCGGTGATTATGAAGCCAGGGCAAATGCTGTACTTACACCCCCCACTCCGCCCCCATCCTAGCACTTTCCTCCCGTTACGCCAGCCCCCTACGGGAGGATGGGCCAGGTCACGTGGCCAGGTCGCTGGGTCTCAGAGGTCAGCGGGGGATTGGAGTTGGGGGAATGAGATGCACAGTGTGGAGTCGCCACTCGCTTGGTGTCAAATGCCTGCCGCTCTGTTTGCGTGTGTGTCTGGGAGTCTGTGTGTCTGTGGTGTGTCTGGCGTTCTGTGAACAAGGTTTAAAGTGTATGTTGTCTGTGTGCGTGTCTGTGCGTCTGTGTCTGTGGTCCTGCCAAGGCGCACAGCACACTCCTATTGCACACCTGGATGTATGTCACGTGATATATGTCACGCGAGTGTGCGTGTAATCGTGAACTACACCTGGTCTGAGGTAAACCTGACACACCACACCTGCGAATTTTGCTGCAGACTACGATGACAGATCTTTTGCTTTGCCGCCGTACAATGCAACGACCAAGGGCCAAAGCGATAAATGTAAGAAAACCTAAAGGATAAATATTGTAAAGGAACTGACTGTCTCCTGCAAGTCTCCACTACCTACTGCCATGGTGTCACCGCGCTAGGCCAGCTGTCTGTCACCCACTGCGCCAGCAGGAAATCCAACTAGCCTGACGGAAGAATAGCTGCCGCCAGCCATACATCATCTTGTGTCACCATGACAACAAAGGGGCGGGAAGGGCTGGTGGACGGGTGGCGTGGGGAAGTATGGATGATATATCTAAGTAGATACACGCGGGCTTATGCTTCACTAGCAGTTAATCCCAGGTGCTGAAGTGGCAAGAAAATGTCTCTGTATGTGGCGCCTGTTTACAGGGCTAGACGTTTGCCTTGATGCAGCTTTGCCTGCTGACTCGGCGTAAAATAGGAACAGAGGACACTGTACAGGCTAACAGCAACAGCTGTAACTGTCTATACAGCGCCCCCTACCCACCCATCCCCCGCGCTGCATGTCTATACGGTGACAAACCGCTTGTCATGTCTAAAAGCTGCCTCGGCGTGACACTTTCAAGTGTCACCAGGTCGTGCTGCAGCCCGCTACGGACAGTGTCACTCGCTCTGTGAAACTTTGTCAGTTGTGACCAGGCTGTCAAACGTCTGTCGGTTGCCAGGTAGCACAGTGTGAAGTGTCGTCACATCACTTTGTATAGTCCTGTAGCATATTGTATATAGCCCTGTCACAATGTGTCATCAGGCCATGTTCTATAGCCTTGCGACAATGTGTCATCAGCCCATGTTTTATATTCCTGTGGCACTGTGTCATCATGCCATGTTATATAGCCCTTTCGCAATGTCACCAGGCCATGTTCTATAGCCTTGTGTCAATGTGTCATCAGGTCATGTTGTATAGCATCGTGACAATGACATCCGCCCATGTATATTCCTGTGGCAGTGTGTCATCATGCCGTGTTGTATAGCCTTGTGGCAATGTGTCATCAGGCCATGTTGTACGGCCCTTTTACAATGTGTCATCACGCCATGCTGCATAGCCTTTTGCAATCTCTCTGCTGGACGTGGGTCACAACTGTCAAAATGTGTCACTATAGATCATGCTCCTCAAATGTCTCTCTTGGTCGGACAACATCAGCATGTGACAGTGTGTCAAATGTAGTTACAGGCTGATCAAAGTTATCATGTGAAAGTGTGACAAGTGTCTCAAAGGATGCGGTGTGTGGGTCATTCCAAGTGTCATCTTCTCGCCGGAGCCATTCACCAGTCATGTACGACTGGATCACAGACCGATTTCGTGCGAGTCGGAAAAGAGTGATGAGCGATAAAATAAGCGATAAAAGCCATACCCTGTACTCTTTTCTCTTCCTCTTGCTAACGTCATTTGTTCCCCCATCCCTCTCCTACCTCAGTCCGCTTCCCCGCTTTCTTCTCTCTCTCTGTGCGCGAGTTCACGAGCGTGTGGCTCGAGTGGGGACTGGGACTGGGGGGACTGGGACTGGGGGACTGTTACCACATTCCACACTCTAAGCTCTATTCGCGGTTACATTTTATGGGGGGAGGGGGTGTCTAAAATAATCTCCTGTGGTGCGAAATATTACAGATGGCGTTAGATAGGGATGACGTATGGAGGATATCAAACAAAGTTCCTACAGTATCGCGAAAAATAATTTCAAATATAAAATATATCGCATGCACCTTTGTTCCACAACTGCAGAAACAAAACATGTGATGTCTCTTACTAGAACTTGACTAAAGAAATTTCGTCGAATGCTGATGGAATCAAAGCTTCGGGATGTGAAAATATGAAGATTACTGACATGCGGACTGGCAACGCGCTGAAGAGAAAGCAAATGTCCACAAAACTGCCAGACGAAAACCTTTGGAGACGGGCTTTTCTTAAATGGTCGAACGTGCAACGTACTTCGCCGTCTGCTTGTTGCGCCCGCGCGCTAGCACGCACATGCACGCACGCCTTTCTCAGGTGCACGCACGCACCCGATGCCAGGGAGGCTGGGACGTGATGCTGCGTGCGGTCCCTGTCCGTGTTCAAAGCTCTGCAAGTAGCGTTGCACGTGCCGTCGTGACGTCATGTGCCGGCGTGAGGCGAGCAGGGAGGACGGCAGCAGACGGAAGGTAAACACAACTCTCGTCACACCGCTGCCTCCAGCACGTACGCCGCGGGTTTCCGCCTGGTGACCCAATCTATACCCCCACCCCTCCCCAAACCCAGGTCTACCCTACTCCACCCATCCCAACCCTCCTGTCCCAAACAAAACGTATGTCCTCCTGAAAGCACGCGCGCGGTGTGGCGTGTAGTGTAAGTGCCAGGTACCCACCCTGTGCACGGCCCGCCCAGGGCGTCTGTGCGGGTCCACCCCCTAACGGCGTTTAACAGCCAGCGTATCGGGTTGACCTCAAGTCCTGTTCTGACGACGGCAGGAGTCAAGGTTGTTGTTTAGTTACACGTGTATGTTACTATTCCCGCTCTCACTCACTCTTTTCTGTCATGAGATACAGTCATGTTAAACTCTAATTCCCTTATATATAGAAACAGGAAGTCAGAAAGGTATTTAACAACAGATAAATAAATGCGTAAATATACGAAACCAGTCCGACTGACCGTTGTACAGGTGTCAAGACGACGACCGTCAACACACTCCGTGTCACCAGACCCTGGCACTATTCCATCGTCTTTTGTGGGCGACGCCATAACATTCCTGTCTGCTGCGCCACCTAGCGATGAATACAACTCGTCTCCAGTCTGCACGCCGCTCACCTCCTCTGTCAGCGTGGCCAGCGGTGCTGCCCCCTGGTTCTTGGCCAGCTTGCCCACGACCTTGTCCTCCACCAGCTCTTCCCCGTCTGAGGGGGCGCCAGTCCGGCTGGTGGATGTTGTGGCGTCCACAGTGGAGTCGTCGCCATCACTGAAGTCGAAGTCAGACGACGTGTCGTGGGGTGCACTGAATGTCTCCATGTCATCCAGGAGTGCAGAGAAAGCTCGCTCGATGTCCGCGGACGGTCGTTTGTCACACTCAGACGCCTGCAAACCAGACGTGGGCCTCGGGACAGTAACTCCGACCACTATCTTGTCCTCGCTCAAAAGACGAGTCACTGACTTTTGGTGACCGTTCTTACCTGAACCGTTCTCAGCTACAGCCGGCTGTAAGGCCACGGAGAGCGGAACAGGTGTGCTGGGCTCGACCTCCTCCCCACACTCCGCTGCAGTGTCTGACCGCCTGCTCGCTGTGTTCCCAACTTCCTGCGGCGGAGTTTCGCTGATGTCCGTGCCAAGCAACAGTTTATGGTCAGCACCCTGTCTCGCAAGACGGTCTAATGCACCAAAAGACCCAGCTCGCCTCGGGGTCAAAGATCTGTAGGTCCCAGGGTCCCTGGCAGGATCTCCTCGGAAAGATCCAGTATTCTGCAAGTCCAGCCCTTGTGGCTTGCCTTCAATGAGCAATCCTCTCTCGTGCAGCCCCGGACCTAGCTGGACCACACTGCTGCTACTGGACTGCTGGTCGTGTGAGTCATGTGGGGAAAATCTGCCAGCCAGAGAAGTGACCAGGCGTTTGGAAGGTGAAGGGCGCAGCCCCTTGTCAAGCCGCTGGAAGTCTGTGAGTGACGGGGCGGCATTTGCTGACGTATGTGTGGCTTCACTTCGCGCGGGCTTTTCTTCTTCGTTACCAGCTGATCGGTCTGGCGATGGTGAAATGCAAACCGCCCCGCGAGCTCGATTCGAAGGATCTGCTCCACGTCTTTGGAACCTCACACCCGACAGTCTGACGTCCGTCTCACTCCTGCTTCGGCCATCAGCGGCTGGTGTTTCTGAGAAGACCGTCAGGGTGGTCCGATGGCTGGCTCTCACGGCATCCTGGAACTTCTCCTCTGAGCTCAGGCTCTCGCTACGAGATTTGAGTCTGGCCTTGACCTGATTGACAAGATCCCAGTCCAGGTCTTGCCGCGACCCGTAGGACACGCTCTCTGAGGACGGCCTTGACCCACCAGAAAAGCAATCCCTGGTGGCGTCTGCTTCTTCCTTTTCAGATAGTTGGGGCTTCCCCTTCACTCCTACCTCTTCTAGCAACCCCACTGCCGGGACATTCCCTAGCAAGCCGGTCTGCTTCTCTGACGATGCTCTGGTTGTGACGTCATTGCGTGTGTTCACGCTAGCAGTGTCAGCATGACCTGCTTGTTTGCCTGCGGAGGACAGAATCCTGTCTAAGCCAGGTATTATAATTTTAGAATTCTGCTCATTTTTGTATGAGTGTTTCCGGTCTGACAGGATTCTCTCTGTGGTGTGGCTCTCGGATGGAACGTGTGGTTCCTTATGAGGTAGTGAAATGTTGGTCTCGAGCGAATGCGACCGTGAGCTGCGTTCACCGAGTATGGAGTTAAAAGAACTTGTATTTAACGCGTTACTCACTTGCAGTGCCGGGTCCTCTGGCTTCCTACATGTGGGTAAGTCGTCATGCCTCAGAACTTTGCTGCCGAGGTCGCGAACAACTCTTTGTTTACTCACATTAGCTGAACTCGGATTGTCTGGCTGGATCCTGAACGAAATGTCTGTAGCACCTGCTTTCGAAGCGTATATTCCAGATGTAGACGAGCCAGTTCTGAGAATTGTCAAGGGTTCTTTGGCTGCTGGAGTCTGTAAGTGCTGTTGGCCTTCTCTAGCCACAGTTTGCCCCTTGGAGGGTTTTGCTGCAGGAGCTGCCTGCACCACGTCATGTGACCTGCTGACAGAGAAGACACGGGTGTTGGGTTTTCTCAGAGAGTCTGCCCACGACTTGGTGCTTGAGGAGCCCCCTCCTCCCCCTCCTTCTGCTGTTGCTGTTGTCGTTGCAGTCTCTCCGACAGCTCGTGTTCGTCTGGACAAGCCTATGCTCTGTGGCTCCTCTGTCCTGACAAAGGCAGTCACCCTTCTGCTCTGATGGGAGGAAAGCCCAGCCGGAGGGGCTGGTCGGTCCAATGAAGTCTTCTCGTCGTGCTGAGTCGTGCTCGGCGAACCCTCGGCTGTCTTCTCGTCCTTGACCTCTTCTGACCGCCTGGTGCCTGCTTGTGGGACGTGAGTATTGTCTGTTACTGTCCCTAGTGTCTTCTGGGCTTGAGACCCTCGGAGACTGTGTGTTCTGTTCTTCGACAACCCGCTGACAGACTGTGGGTGTCGTGTCGTCACCGAAGTTTCACGAAAGCTGCTTGATTTGTTGACGTCTGTTTTTCTGGGTCCCAAAGTCCCCTCCTGGTCAAGGATCGATAACCGCAAGGTAGATATGGCCTTCCCATGCCCCTGTGGGGTTAGATCTGAAGAAGACTGATGTGCACTGGAGTAGCTCACACCCACAGGAGGCGACAAAGGGGCGATGCTTGACTGGATTTTATCTGGAAAATAATAAAAGTAATTAATTAATATACATGCGCTAGGGGGAACTTCACGCATTAGATCGAAATGTGCTCAGATTCACACAGGCATGTATGTTAGGGTTAGGGTTAGGGTTGTGTAGCGAGGAGGACTGCTTTCACTCTTCACGAATGTCGCAAGACGCGCTTGTTCTTTCGTCATCGTCTAGTCCTCCGTTTTCAGCAACTACTCTGCCATTTGTGTTTTTTTAATCTTTAAAAATCTCCCCCACGCCGTTCTTCTTCTGTGATTACTTCATCAGTTTACCTGTCCACACACTGCGGTCAGTCAAAGCTGTCTAATATCACACCAGTGAACCTCAACCACACACACACACACTCCATGACCCAATTCAGCCACTCACCCACAATGTCGTTTTTCTTTCTTATCGCCACACTCATACACACAGACACACATATACACACATACACACAGGCACACATATACACACATACACACAGGCACACATATACACACATACACACAGGCACACATACACACATACACACATACATACACACAGGCACACAGACACACATATACTCACATACACACAGGCACAAAAGATATGCGAGACTAAACCTGCTGTAAGTGCACAAGCCGGTATTCCATTCCAAGTACGAAGAAACGCCAGCATTTGTCTCTCTGTCTCTCTCACAACCTGCCAAAGGCACGATCCATTTCCCGTTTCCCATTCTGATAAATTCGTGTGCACAGCTCACTCTCCGGGTACTAGCATCTCGGTCAAAGAATGTTCCTACACAGTGTCTGCGTGAGGCAACATGAAACAACTGCCGTATACACTCACAGAATCAGTAACCTAGGTAACACCTTTAACTGGTCGGCGCTCCACTGGTGACAGCGGGGAGGGGAGGGTGCCGGCGTGGGAAGGGTGGCAAAGGACAATCAATCATCGGTAAGCAGCACGCTAGAACAGTTGCATATTTTTATCACACCAAACGCTCTAGAAACTATCTCGCAGCCACACAAGAGATAAGGTAGCCGAAGCGGAAATGACGCAGACCCCTTAATTGCAGGGCGACATCTGCCTCCGTCAAATTTCGTCAAATATTATTGCAAAATATACATCGAGTTTTCAAACACACATCTACGTCTCTGTAAAATCGCTCAACCTTCTGTGCAAACAAATATACATCACCCTGAGTGTGGGCCCTGGAGCGGGCTGCCCACGCCTGCATGAGGACTGGTTCCCCCGAGATGTGGACGAACGGGTGGAGGCCCTGCAGTGGGGTGGCGGACACTCGCTGCTTCTTGGACTTCACGCTGACGTTGAACGATAATGACGTCATGGTCAAAGAACAGACAATCGCTGCTTCTTGGACTTCACGCTGACGTTGAATGATAATGACGTAATGGTCAGTGCACTACACGGCCATTTCGTCATAGCCCGTCACGGTCAGTGCTACAGCAAGTCAAACCCAGTTCACTGCAGTCTGTGTTGTAACTTCTGTCTCTGGTGGTACGAGTGAGATTATCTTGTTTGTGCCGACACTCTTCAGGCGCCACTCCAGCTTTTGCCGTCGCCATCAAACAGACACAGGGTGCTTCCGTACACGTAGAGAAACGAGTTCAGCCGTAATCAGGAGAATATATATGACTCACTGGGCAAGCAATAACTTATTAAAGGCAGATCCCAAAATCATGAAGAACGGAGTGACTCTTCGCCATAGGACACACAATCAGTCCTCACCTTCGTCTAAAAGATATATTGTCACATTTCGTGTAGAATCTTACAAGTGGTGTCTCACGCCGTTACAAGTGGTGTATGTAAAGGGTGTCACAGCACAGATGTGCTTTTTCCTGGAACCTGAGTAGGTAGCAGAAACACCTTACATCTACACGAACTCCAAAGTTAAATTTCACGAATGTCTAGCTAGTTTCTTGTGTTCGCCTCCTGTTAACTAAGGTACTTGCACTCGCCTTAACTCGCCCGCAGTCCATGTTGACGTACTATCTCAACTCGCCCGCAGTCCATGTTGACGTACTATCTCAACTCGCCCGCAGTCCATGTTGACGTACTGTCTCAACTCCCCCGCAGTCCATGTTGACGTACTATCTCAACTCGCCCGCAGTCCATGTTGACGTACTATCTCAACTCGCCCGCAGTCCATGTAGACGTACTGTCTTAACTCGCCCGCAGTCCATGTTGACGTACTATCTCAACTCGCCTGCAGTCCATGTTGACGTACTATCTCAACTCGCCCGCAGTCCATGTTGACGTACTGTCTCAACTCGCCCGCAGTCCATGTTGACGTACTATCTCAACTCGCCCGCAGTCCATGTTGACGTACTGTCTCAACTCGCCCGCAGTCCATGTTGACGTACTGTCTCAACTCGCCCGCAGTCCACGTTGACGTACTATCTCAACTCGCCCGCAGTCCATGTTGACGTACTGTCTCAACTCGCCCGCAGTCCACGTTGACGTACTATCTCAACTCGCCCGCAGTCAACGTTGACGTACTATCTCAACTCGCCCGCAGTCCATGTTGACGTACTGTCTCAACTCGCCCGCAGTCCATGTTGACGTACTATCTCAACTCGCCCGCAGTCCACGTTGACGTACTGTCTCAACTCGCCCGCAGTCCATGTTGACGTACTGTCTCAACTCGTCCCAGGCAAAAAGTTCGTGTTTTAGTGTTTCTGACTCGCTTCAGTCAGTACACTGCTAGGTGCCGGTTCGAGGCCTCGAGGGCTCCACGACTTGTGGCCACACGTCTGCATCGAGTCCAATTTTCATCTACCATCTTGCCCTCTCACCAAGAACACTCTCACAGGACCCCAAGCCTGCAGCTCCTCCCCTAGATACACTCCGGGTGCAGGGAGAACAAACAGTGGACGGTGCAACTCCGAGCGCGTCGGCGTCTCAGAGAGAAACAGACTCAAATTAGCGACAGCCCCGCTCGTTAGCTTTTTCCTCCTGTCAAGCACCCGACCTTTTCGACGTCACGCCTGTAAATAATTGAGCGCGGCCGGGTGACGAGGGCAGGTGGGGCGACAGAGACAACACCGCGCTTGTTTGCGCTGAACATGGTCATGCCCGACAACTTGTTCTGTGGGAGTAGATAATAAAGGCTGCAGCCGAAATTATCAACCTCACATTGTTTTGCAGCCTATGCACTTTCATTGTTCATTTTTCAGGAATATGTGACCGGTGTCGCTGACTCGTTTAACTTTACGTTCATGCTGCAAGTCTTCCTCAGTAACGCTTGCTGAAAAAAATCCCCAATTACGTCATCAATACATTACATTACCGAGCCGTAATGGCCGAGTGCTTGTTGACTTTAAAATCACGCCACTATGACCAGGCCTCGCTCTGCCATTAGCGGGCTTGAGTCAACACAGCCGGGGCTCTGTCCACCTGTCCAAAGCGTCACCTCTCTGGGATCGAGCCTCTCACACCTGTACACTCAAGAACTCAAGTGCGATGTGCTGACCGAAGACCCAAGGCCACACTGTGGTGTCTGTGAGATGGTCCATTTCCCGGCGTGCTCTGTTCTGTAACAGTGTCCGTACAAGTCAATTTCTTCTCTTCATTCCGGTGTGTCTCTAGGACGTTGACAAAGGGTCCGCTGCATAGACACGACACAACAGGAATCCCACAGAAAACTTGAGGCACATTCTGGCCACATCTGCAGTTCCGGGATGTGCTGAGATGACAGACTGACGACTGGCGACAGGCAGGGCCAGGTTCCGAACTGTACCCGTACATCAGTCAGGCGTCGCCATTCCCTCAGATGCGACCACAAGCTGCGGACAGCCGATCCGCCAGCATTCTAACTCGCTCTAACCTGCAGCTTCTGGCGGACGGACCTAAGGAGGTGCAACTATACACTCACCTTCGTCAGAAAGGATTACTGTGTAACCTTCCGGTGACTGCACCCACTACATCGGGAACTCTCTCACACACACACTCTCACTCTCACACACTCTCTCACACACTCTCTTTCTCACACACACACCCTCTCTCTCACACACACTCTCTCTCACACACACACTCTCACTCTCACACACTCTCTCACACACTCTCTCTCTCACACACACACAAACACTCTTTCTCACACACACTCTCTCTCACACAAACACACACTCTCTCTCGCTCGCTCTCACACGCACACGCACTCTTTCTCGCACACACTCTCTCTCACACACTCTCTCTCACACTCACACTCACACTCTCTCTCACACTCTCTCTCTCTCTCTCACACACACACACACTCTTTCTCATACACACTCTCTCTCACACACACACTCTCTCACACTCATACACACACTCTTTCTCACACACACTCTCTCTCACACACTCTCTCTCACACACACACACACTCTCTCACACACACACACACACACGGACACAGCAAATGAAAACGTCGGCCTTTACCTCCCCACCAACCTTAGACTGTTGGGGTGGTGGGTTGAGGGGGTACACAGTTCCAGAGCAAGTCATCAACCTTGTGGCATTTCCAATAATTCCCATACCGATGCGTCCACAGCTGCACCTGTAAGCTCACCCACCCCTTCCCCACCGAACAACTCTGAACACTATTTGCAATGAATGGGCTCCGTTCCTCCAATTTGTCACGCTGGCAGCTGCCTGCTGGTCTGGCGATTTGTGCGAGCACAAAAGACTTATCTGCCCCTGGGCCATTCCAGATGACCTCCCCCCCCCCCCACACACACACACACCCATCGAACCATGGTGGGTTCCTTCTAAGCGGCCCCTTGTCCCGTGATAGCTGTGTTCAACCGCTGATTTACTGTAGTCAAAACGGGCACACACAGCAGATTATGTATGGGAGAAATTGACTTTACCTAGTGCGGGCAATCGCAGACTGCGATTGTGGTCACGTGACTCATTTCACCTAGACGAAATCCACTTTCGTCGAGATGCATTAACACCTCGGCATGATTCCTGGCTCGTCTGACCATGCCTTTCGTGACGTCAGTAACAGACCCCGTCTGTTGTGGAAACATTTTGTGCTGCGTGCTGCTCATGCCTGATGCATACTCGAGGTTCCAGATAAGTGCACAACTCGTCAGTATTTTGGAAGCTACTCTCTGGGTCAGCTGCCACCTACATCCTGAGACCTCCCGAAGTCCACACATGCAGCGCACGCCAAAATGCTTCAGACGCCGTCTGCCGCCCGCTACCACCACCACCACCACCACCACCACCACCACCACCACCACCACCACCTACGTCATCGCGCTCGTTAGTTTTCGCAACAAGACGCATTGCGCATGTCTGTTGCAACTGACACAAGTCCTGCGCTGTCACGTGCTCATGTAGGTCTTAGACCTCAACAGCTTGGTGGGTGGATGTATCCGGCTTGCGAATGGGAACTAGGCCTGTCGAGATCTCTCGATCGTGTAAAAAAAAAACGAAACGTTCTTTTTTCCGCAGCACACAGTTCAGAACCCAAAAGATGACATGTTTTACTTTTCCTTCCGCAACAACGACATTAATTTACAGGAATCAAAACTGGGGTCCGTGAACTCCATGCACGTTACCCATAATACTCCAGCTGTACAGCGCCGTCACAGTCCGTGAGCAGCAAATCTGGATGATCCGCGAAACTGCAGCAAGACCCCATCATCATTTAAGCAAATCCGCAAGATCTGTTTCTGCATCTTTTACCAGTCCAGTCCAGTCCAGTCCAGTCCAGTGTGAGTTCTGCCGGGTACACGAAGCTCACTTATACACGTGCTTACAAGTGGAAAGCAGTGGGTCTGACCCATGCAGGTTGGTTTACCAGTGGACACTGCCGCTGCATTATTTGGACAGGCACATCACTTGACTGGACGGTGAGTGATGGACACGGCGCTTATGATCTTCTCGGCTTACCACAGAGGTACAGTTGTCCGTGCAGTGTTTTCTGAACCAGCAACAAGGACGCCAAACTAAGTTTGGAACAGTTTTCAGTACCCAGACTACACAAAACTGTCGCTCTGCGTACAGCAAAACCACACAGTGTAACAAAGTTCAGCGTTACAGCTACGGCTGTAACTACACCGCCTGCTTGCGGTCAGCAAACGGATGGTGCAGCCTCAGCGATGAGAACCGGGACAGCTGTGAATATAGTGGCCATATAACCAACACCGGGACAGCTGTGAATATTGTGGTCATATAACCAACACTGGGACAGCTGTGAATATTGTGGCCATATAACCAACACTGGGACAGCTGTGAATATTGTGGTCATATAACCAACACTGGGACAGCTGTGAATATTGTGGTCATATAACCAACACTGGGACAGCTGTGAATATTGTGGTCATATAACCAACACTGGGACAGCTGTGAATATTGTGGCCATATAACCAACACTGGGACAGCTGTGAATATAGTGGCCATATAACCAACACCGGGACAGCTGTGAATATTGTGGCCATATAACCAACACTGGGACAGCTGTGAATATAGTGGCCATATAACCAACACCGGGACAGCTGTGAATATAGTGGCCATATAACCAACACTGGGATAGCTGTGAATATAGTGGCCATGTAACCAACACTGGGACAGCTGTAAATATAGTGGCCATACAACCAACACTGGGACAGCTGTAAATATAGTGGCCATGTAACCATCACTGGGACAGCTGTAAATATAGTGGCCATATAACCAACACTGGGACAGCTGTAAATATAGTGGCCATATAACCAACACTGGGACAGCTTTGAATATAGTGGCTGTATAACCAGCACTGGGAAAGCTGTGAATGAAGTGACTACATTATCAATACTGGAGCAGCTGTGAATAGAGGGACTATATAATCAGGCTGGAGTAGCTGTGAATAGAGTGACCATGTAATCCGGCTGGAGGAGCTGTGAATACAGTGATCATGTAATCCGGCTGGAATAGCTGTGAATAGAGTGACCATGTAATCCGGCTGGAGTAGCTGTGAATACAGTGACCATGTAATCCGGCTGGAATAGCTGTGAATAGAGTGACCATGTAATCCGGCTGGAGTAGCTGTGAATACAGTGACCATATAATTCCCATTGGTACAGATGGGAATAAACCAACCATATAATCATCACCATAGCATTTGAAAAAGTAACGAGTATATGACCTTCACCGAGGACGCTGTGAAAAGTGCGGACTATGTGGTCAGCAGTGTGACAAATGTAAATATAACACGTTTCAGTAGAACTGAGGTAGTTGTGAATATCAAGGCTGCATAATGTCCACGGATGCCATTGTGACAGTTTATTATTATTATTATTATTATTGTTGTTGTTGTTGTTGTTATTATTATTGATCGTGTCTGGCTGGGTACGGGTGGGTGATTGCAGCCAGGTGTGTGCAGGTAAACCTGACAGTGGGTGCCACACACCGGTAGCTTGCTATATCTGACACAGAAAGTAGCGAGGAGCTGCACACCACCTACGCCTGACCCTCTCCTGACCTACACGACACTGAGGTGGGTCGCGGGTGGCTGGCTCTCGTCTCCTGTTTCACCTGTACCTTAAGTGCACGACTGGCGAGCAGCAACAAGAAGTTTGCAGTACGGCCTGTCCTCAAGTCCATTAGGTCTTCCACGTGCTTAACGCTAGCGGCCGCAGAACAGGTCCCACTGTCCACAATACATTCACGGCGAGGATACACGCTGCCATGGGTACATGGCGTGATGAACGCACGATGCAATACCTGTTTGCGGCACACGCCTTCTGCAGTCTAAGGGGAAAAAACAGACTTAAGGCGAAGGACTGCGACCTCAGGTAAACCTGATCCCAACACTTCATGGCGCCAAGAAGTTAATCTCTAATTTTTATCTCTTAAATATGTCATATCGGGTAATCAAGTGCCATATCGGGTAATCACGTGCTATATCGGGTACTAGCTTCAGCACAAAGCGCAAAGCCTGCAGGTGCAAATTTGATAAAACGCATCCAGCAAACAGCAAAGCGACCGCCGAGGAAAAAACTAGCAGACAGGTGAAAGGAAATTTCCCCAACAGGTCGCTATAGGAAGTAACCTCAACATATTACTAGAGGAAGTCATTTTAAACAGGTCACTAACGGAAGTTACCCTAACAGATCATGACAAGAACTAACCCCCACAGACACCGACAATTACTAGCCCCAACAGACACCGACAATTACTAGCCCCAACAGACACCGACAATTACTA
>SMGT01003603.1:64443-75589 GCA_004794575.1 Lanistes nyassanus | reverse complement strand
CTCTCTCTCTCTCTCTCTCTCTCTCTCTCTCATGCCCACTTTCATGAATACACACATGCACTTTCGCACAATGTGTCATCAATTAGAAATCAGCGGTGAGCGAGAGACAGACTGAGCAACTTATAGACTAACAGATAAAAGGACAGGCAAACAGACAAACAGGTAGACAGAAAGAAAGACAGGCAGACAGGCAGGCAAAAAGGCAGACAGACGGCAGACAAGCAGATTGAGAGGCAAACAGGCAAGCAAGCAGACAGAAAGACAAAAAGACAGGCAGACAAAGACACAAGAAAAAAGTCCTTACCCATCTCTTGCTTCCTGCGCTGTGTTCTCATGGCGCCGCGAATCTTACGCTTCAGGTCCCTGTCCACTGTGCTTGTTAGCTACAATAGACATCACAGTGTTAGCTACAATAGACATCACAGTGTTAGCCACAATAGACAGCACAGTGTTAGCCACAATAGACAGCACAGTGTTAGCTACAATAGACATCACAGTGTTAGCTACAATAGACATCACAGTGTTAGCTACAATAGACATCACAGTGTGGCTACAATAGACAGCACAGTGTTAGCTACAATAGACATCACAGTGTAGCTACAATAGACAGCACAGTGTTGCTACAATAGACAGCACAGTGTTAGCCACAATAGAGAGCACAGTGTTACTACAACAGACAGCACAGTGTTAGCTACAATAGACAGCACAGTGTTAGCTACAATAGACAGCACAGTGTTAGCAGAACCTACGATAGACAGCACAGTTTTAGCTATAATAGACACCACAGTGTTAGCAGAAACTATGATAAACAGCACAGTATTAGCTACAATAGATAGCACAGTGTTAGCTACAATAGACAGCACAGTGTTGCTACAACAGACAGCACAGTGTTGCTACAATAGACATCACAGAGTTAACTATCATAGCATGGTGATAGCTACCATAAACAGCACAGTGGTAGCTACCAGCGACAAAAGAGTGTTAGACACAATAGACAGTACACTTGGAAAATAGACAGCAGCATGTAAGATACAATAGACAGCACATTGTTAGATAAAATAGACAACAGAGTATTAGTCAGCTACAATAGAACACACAGACAACACAGTGGTAGTATGACACAGAACAGCTATTTTGTAGAGAAGCTTTATTTTCAAATCCATTCGTGTCATTTAGAGATTTCTTTATTAAGCGGATATAACGTCATTTGGTTTTCATCCATTTAGGACAAACATTTCAAGAGAAGGGGACACAACTCACCAGTTTCCGCAGCTGATCAATATCCTGAATGCGTTCATAGTCTTGGCTAGCCAGTACTCTCGCACCTTCCGCCTCCTGTCCCCCCTTGTCAAACACCACGTCAGACTCCCCGCTGCCCCCCACCCTGGCATCCGGCGTTGATCGATCTAGTTCTGTCCGTCTGTCCTCACGTCCTGCTGACGTCGGCACCAGCTCGTCCTGTTGACCGCTCCCGTTAGTGTCCTTCACCTTCAGCAGCCCGCTGTCCTCTTGAAACCCAGCGGTGTCTGGAGACCGGTGGACAGAAGTGCGTGTCGGCGACGGCGAGGTTACATGCACACGGACGGGCGTATGCGTATGATCATCAAAGACAGGTGTGACAGGTGTGACTGAGGTAGACAGCGAAGGCTCTTCGTCTCCTATCCGCCGTCCTGCAACATTCGGGCAAATGCTGACTGCACAATTGAATACTGACTGTGCCATCAAATACTGACTGTGCCATCAAATACTGACTGCACCATCAAATTAGGACTGTGCCATCAAATACTGACTGTGCCATAAAATACTGACTGCACCGTCAAATACTGACTGTGCCATCAAATACTCACTGTGCTATCAAATACTGACTGTGCCATCAAATACTCACTGGGCCATCAAATACTGACTGTGCCATCAAATACTCATTGGGCCATCAAATACTGACTGTGCCATCAAATACTGACTGTGCCATCAAATACTCACTGGGCCATCAAATACTCACTGGGCCATCAAATACTCACTGGGCCATCAAATACTGACTTCACCATCAAATACTGACTGCGCCATCAAATACTGACTGTGCCATCAAATACTCACTGGGCCATCAAATACTGACTGTGCCATCAAATACTCACTGGGCCATCAAATACTGACTTCACCATCAAATACTGACTGCGCCATCAAATACTGACTGTGCCATCAAATACTGACTGTGCCATCAAATACTGACTGCACCATCAAATTAGGACTGTGCCATCAAATACTCACTGGGCCATCAAATACTGACTGCGCCATCAAATTAGGACTGTGCCATCAAATACTCACTGCACCATCAAATACTCATTGCACCATCAAATTAGGACTGTGCCATCAAATACTCACTGCACCATCAAATACTGACTGCACCATCAAATTAGGACTGTGCCATCAAATACTCACTGCACCATCAAATACTGACTGCGCCATCAAATACTGACTGTGCCATCAAATACTGACTGTGCCATCAAATACTCACTGGGCCATCAAATACTAATTGCACTATGAAATACTGACTGTGCCATCAAATACTGACAGATTTTCATTGATTGATTGATTGGTTGATTGGTTGGTTGGTTGGTTGATTTTGTACCCGTACTAGACACACACTTGTCTTCCTTCGTGCTGCATGATACAGCACGGGTCGCAGCCGTGGATTGGATCTTCATTAAAAATAGGGAGAGCATAAGCGAATTGCCTGTGATAACTTAATTTGCATAGTTATTTAGATAGAGCTCGCTGATTGGCTGCTATAAAAAGTTTGCCCAGGCTGTGCAGAAGTGATTTAGGAAAAAGAAATTCGTGTACGGCACACTCAGTACCCAGTACCGCACACCAGCACCCAGTACCGCACACCAGCACCCAGTACCGCACACCAGCACCCAGTATCGCACACCAGCACCCAGTACCGCACACCAGCACCCAGTACCGCACACCAGCACCCAGTACCGTACACCAGCACCAAATACCGCACACCAGCACCCAGTACCGCACACCAGCACCCAGTACCGCACACCAGCACGGTGGGTGTAGTTCATCCTCACAGGATGAGGGTGCGACTATCTCGCTGGCACAGCTCTGCCTTCAGTATCTGCTAAAGTGCTCATGTCACCAGTTCAGGTGCTAGTAATAGGTGTCGCTCGTTCACTAATCTACATGTTAATGAGGGCAGACCTCTTCCTTGCGCCAACATTCTCCGCACAGAATTCACTTTATGACAGAACGTATGCTTTCGTCGATCACAAGAACCACAAAACAAGTTACAAATATAGCTGTGTATATTCTTTTCGGATTATGCAGTTCGATTAGTTTGTTCTGAAATCAATTTTTTAAGAACTCATCCTCCAGCAAAAGTTATTCTTTGAACGGCAGCAAACTCGACTTAAAAGGGCCCTGCAGCTTTCAAAGTTTCGGAAATTAGCTCCAAAATTTCCTCCCACCTCCATCTCCCAGAAGTCCCCCTTTACCGCCCCCCCCCCACACACACACACCCCTCTTTCTCGGTGGCCCCGATTCTGCCTTAACAAAATGGATAACGCCAGCTGCACAGTTAGGCTGTAACACCGTCGGTGAAGTCAACACGACTTTTGTTTGCTCTCCTGAGCACTCAGCGACAGCCACCCCAAGCCTTGGGAAATCATGAGAATGACACAGAGAGGTCCATGGACTGGCCTACCGAGAGGTCCATGGACTGGCCTACCGAGAAGTCCATGGACTGGCCTACCGAGAGGTCCATGGACTGGCCTACCGAGAGGTCCATGGACTGCCCTACTGAGAGGTCCATGGACTGGCGTACTGAGAGGTCCATGGACTGCCCTACTGAGAGGTCCATGGACTGCCCTACCGAGAGGTCCATGGACTGGCCTACCGAGAGGTCCACAGACTTCCAACAGCCCATGGACTGGCCCACTGATAGATCCACACACACAATCTGGTCACAGTCACACCGGGTTAGATAAATGAACGATCTGATACTCAGTCTAGATGTGGGTATGTGAACTTCGCGACTATCACAGCAACTCGACAGGACCACAACAATTTCACATTTCACACAGGTACATGCCAACACACATTTTCACACTTGAACGGCTGGCTGTTTCTCATGAAGTCGTCTAACTGTTAAAAAAAAAACTTCTAAACGGAGCTGCCAGGACACTCAGATTTCTGCTAGAAGACGAAAGGCCAGGCATTCGTGTTTGCTGTCAGACAGGATCACGTGACATGTTTTGATTTGTATGTGTCTGTCTTTTCAAATTCTTCCAGCACATAGGCCCTTCTTCGTCCAGGGTAAGAGGATGGAGGTTCTACAGAGCTACGTCTCCTGGAACGTCATTGTGCTGGTAAGCCAGTTAAATCGAGGGTAGGCCCCCCCCTCTGTAATTTGTAAGCCCCCTTCTGTGGTCACGGGGGGGGGGGCTTCATTTTCCAGTTGCTGAGCTTTGCGTTGGCACACGCCGCGCGGCGCTTTCAGATCTGCTGGCATCCCGCTGACAGCCGCAATAAGCTGACGACAGGAGGACACCACGAGCTACCCGCGGAACACGCAGAGCACCTGGTTAAATGCTGAAATACGGGTGACTGATCACGTTGGGTATTGGAGTCGTATAATAGGGTTTCCTCAGTACAAAGGTGAAAACTGATTTAATATACCAGTCAAAACTCAGGCTGGGTATGTGTTCCATACTGCGAAAATAAAACCGGGGAACTCTCAGAGCCAGACACTGGCAATCTCGGTTCCGTTATTTAGTCTTGATCGTGGATATCAGGAATAAGGCTTTCGCTTAGTAATCGCACAAATCTGGCTTACACACACACACACACACACACGTTAAACGATTGTCACGATTACGCGTCCCCAACTGTTACGTTTTCTGCAACGGACAGCTAGAGCCCTTGCTCAAAGTTCAGCCAAGTGTAAAAGATCGGTGGAGCACACGACAGTTTACACCGAATTTAGTGATCTTTCTTGGATTCCGACTTGCATTGTGAATACAGGGCGACTTGCATTGTGAATACAGAGCGACTTGCATTGTGAATACAGAGCGACTTGCATTGTAAATACGGAGCGACTTGCATTGTGAATACAGAGTATTGTGAATACAGGGCGACTTGCATTGTGAATACAGAGCGACTTGCATTGTGAATACAGGGCGATTTGCATTGTAAATACAGAGCGACTTGCATTGTGAATACAGAGCGACTTGCATTGTGAATACAGAGCGACTTGCATTGTAAATACGGAGCGACTTGCATTGTGAATACGGAGTATTGTGAATACAGGGCGACTTGCATTGTGAACACAGAGCGACTTGCATTGTGAATACAGGGCGATTTGCATTGTAAATACAGAGCGACTTGCATTGTGAATACAGAGCTACTTGCATTGTGAATACAGAGCGACTTGCATTGTGAATACAGAGCGACTTGCGTTGTGAATACGGAGCGACTTGCATTGTGAATACAGAGCGACTTGCATTGTAAATACGGAGCGACTTGCATTGTGAATACGGAGTATTGTGAATACAGGGCGACTTGCATTGTGAATACAGAGCGACTTGCATTGTGAATACAGAGCGACTTGCATTGTGAATGCAGGGCAAATACCATTGTGAATAGAGGGCGAATGCCACTGTGAATACTGGACGAATGTCATCGTGAATACTGGACGAATACCATTGTGATTACAGGACCCTCTCTTCAAAGGTAGTTTTGGACGAAAAGCTTCGCCCAAGGGTTGAGGGGGCGGGGCTATGCTGTCAATCACCCCGGACGGCCCCTTGACTGTAACTGTAAGAAGTGACGCTGGGTAGAGGTCACGGTTTGACCTGTAATCATCTGTTGTTGTGGTTAGCAACTGACATGCGCATACACAGCGCCCTGCGCGCCTGGCTTGAGCAGAACTTAAAGTGGGGTAAAAAAAAATTCGCTTCCCGTCCCGGACGTAGGAGTGAGCGCGTGTCCACTTTCAAATGTTAGGAAAAGACAAGTCAATAAAAATGTGAGCACACTTCACCCTGTCAAATACACGTTAGACAATAAACATGTTTAAATATGTAAACCCAGCACGCACGCTTTAGAATGGCTCCATTGATCAGTGGTTTTGTTTAAAGTTGAGAAAACAACGGGACATAATCCTCACTGATCGATCAGACACCTAGTGATGCACTAAGTCGGTTATCTGCAAGCTACCTGCCGCCTGAACAGGGACGCCGATTACCTGAGTGTGCAGTCAGCCGTGAATAACTTTGTACGTGTATGGCGACCGTGTCGTATGACTCTGCCCGATAAAAAGCTAGTCCCACGCTTCACCTGATGGCAACCAGTTTCTGACCCGCCCCCCCCCCACTCCCTCACTACTCACTTCCTCTCCCCGCCCCCATTTGATGGTCCTCCGGTTTGTAGATTGCTGGTCGGTTAACTCTGTAGCGAGGCAGAGAAGATCGTTGTGTGGTTCAGTCCGCAAGCTGCCGATAGATTAACTTTCTTTTCGAGCAAGCTTCAGTCCTGTGCGAATGACAGACGGTGGTTGTAACCCCAGGGAATCCCGGTGTGAAGAAAAAACAGCTTGAGTTACTCACCTTGAAGACTGTCTTTGATTTCTTTCAAGCGTGACCGTATGTGACACCTCTCGCTGAAGTCGTCACAGTGACAGAGCTGAAACGAAGAGAAAATGGCGTCATCATGCGGCGAACTTGAAGAGTCCAGTCATGGTGGACAACTCTCCTCTCGCCATGAAGACCACCCCCCTCCATCCCTCCTCCCTCCCCGGTGCTTGTGAACCGACCCGACACTGCGCGACGCCTTGCTGCGTACGGCGACCGGTGCATCCTCCACGTTATGCTGCACAGCACATGTACACACCACGACACGACACGACACGACGCGACGCTACACGCCAAACCCATCAACGCAGTGAAGGAGGCGCAGTGAGTGGCTGCACGCGCTGGATGCAGCACTTGGTAGAAGTGTCGTCCTCTACCCCCACCCCCGCCCCCACCCCCACTCTACAGAACATTTTGCCAGAAGTTCCCATCGTCATCAGCACCAACACAGCGACCCTGTAACAACGCCAGGGTTTGCAACAGACGGGTGGCGCACCTCAACTACCGCAACCGACGTCAGCAGAAGTCGTCTGTGAACTGGTCTCCGATAATCAACCAGAACACGACAACGACGATGACGATGATGATGATGACGGCGAAACCGGAGAAAAAACAAAGAAGAAGAAGACGACTGTGTTGAACAATTCTTGCTTCTCTCCTCTTGACTCTCCCTCATGTCCTTTACCCCGTCCATGCACAACAGTCGTTCTGCTTTCAAGTGTGACTGACTGACTGAGACTGACTGACTGACTGACTGACTGACAATCCAACACAGCAGTTTTTCACTTCCGGTGCCGTGTGACGTCGGCCACAAACAGATGAGATCCCATCCGTTCCCCAGTCCATGTTACTTCCCCAACCCAGTCGTCCCACCATTTCTGTCACCATGACACTCGGAATTCTCGGCGTGCGTGCGTGCGTGCAGTGCGTGCAGTGCGTGCGACTTTCTGTGCGTGAGAGAGAGTGTGTGTGCGCGTGTGTATGTGTGTAAGAGAGTCTGTGAGTAAGAGAGAGAGAGTGGGGGTGCCATACCCGTATACTTCTGTACAAAATAAGCCCAATAATGCTGTACTATAAATAGCGTATTGTACCTGTATGTCCCCATCTCACGGTGTCGTGTGGGACCAACACAGACCTCCGTGTCCAAACCTTACTGTCAGCGGCATCGGACTCTCACAGTTGGACCCGTTCCCTGGCACCCACATGCCCTCGTTTCCGCTGCCCTTCCCTGGGCCGCTGTGCACTGAGGCAGCGATTGTCAGACTCCGCGAGCTGCACGCGGTCCCCTGAACTCGCACGTCATCTGGCGCCACCGTGTCACGCAGTAGCCAACCAGCTTCCGGTCCCAGTTTTGTAACTTACAATCACAAGCGATCAATGAACTGAAGCAGTGTACGGATGCTGTACAAACTTTCCGGTGTCCTATACTGAGTGTACACTTGACAACAAAACGGTTAGGAAGAACTTCGCGTCCATGGCTGTGTCCGGGCACCCAGTGTCCAACAGTGGGTGCCATGACGACAGACACACGAATCTATTGAGTTTAAAGACAACAACGTCTAGAACCTACTAAATGTATATGTGAAACTACTGGTAAAAGACAAATACTAGCATCCTATTCAACACACTATCGCAGTTTTCACTGTGATCTGACAACAGCCGTTCTGGGGTTCTGCACAGTTAGAGTCACACGAATCTGTGAGGTCGCAGCTACAAGCCGACCACTAAGTTTCCCACAACTGAAAATGCTCGATTAGAAGACGAAAACAACACGAGCCCCGCACTGCGCTGCGCCTCAGCAACAGACACCGTCCAGGTCTAAGCCACAGAATTAAATACGTGGCCTAACCGCTTCTCCGCGAGCTGCACACGTCCCAAGAAGATGACAGACGCCAGCCACTACCGTTTACCTGCAAGATTCCCTCCATCATGAGCCTGACGTGGAGAAAAGGTGTTGGACAACGACGACACCTGCCCCGACAGCAGCCGCACGTGATGGACAATCTGCATCCGAGCTCACGACAGCTGCCGCTGCCGGACCACAGCATAGCACTTGTCGAGGTCACGTGAGTGCAGACGGCCGTACTCGCTGCCACAACTACAGTCGCCGCCTGCTGTCGTGCGTTTGTTTGTTTGTTTGTTTTTCAGATGTCTACAAAGTTTTCATTACCCGCCATTCCAAAGTGCTTCCAAGTTGCCGGGATAAAACAAATCAGAAACAACTTTAGGAAGATTAGCCATGGTAATATACAGGAAGATTAGCCATGGTAATATACAGGAAGATTAGCCATGGTAATATACAGGAAGATTAGCCATGGTAATATACAGGAAGATTAGCCATGGTAATATACAGGAAAGTTAGCCATGGTAATATACAGGAAGATTAGCCATGGTAATATACAGGAAGGTTAGCCATGGTAATATACAGGAAGGTTAGCCATGGTAATATACAGGAAGATTAGCCATGGTAATATACAGGAAGGTTAGCCATGGTAATATACAGGAAGATTAGCCATGGCAAAATACAGGAAGATTAGCCATGGTAATATACAGGAAAGTTAGCCATGGTAATATACAGGAAGATTAGCCATAGTAATATACAGGAAGGTTAGCCATGGTAATATACAGGAAGATTAGCCATGGTAATATACAGGAAGGTTAGCCATGGTAATATACAGGAAGATTAGCCATGGTAATATACAGGAAGATTAGCCATGGTAATATACAGGAAGATTAGCCATGGTGATATACAGGAAGATTAGCCATGGTAATATACAGGAAGGTTAGCCATGGTAATATACAGGAAGATTAGCCATGGTGATTTACAGAAGATTAGCCATGGTGATATACAGGAAGATTAGCCATGGTGATATACAGGAAGATTAGCCATGGTAATATACACCTGATGATTTTCTTTTAAACTGACGTGAGATCCTTCCTGTATTTTTCATCTACGCCTCCTCTACTTTCTCCTCGTAAAAAAGATTACCTCACACGCCTTCTCGCCCACCCATCCCCGAAACACAACCCCGAAACACAACCCCAAAACCCATCCCCGAAACCCAACCCCGAAACCCAACCCCGAAACCCGTCCCCGAAACCCATCCCCGAAACCCATCCCCGAAACCCAACCAAGAAACAAAAAGGCCCTGGCCAAGTGTTTTGAAAACCCAATACAAACACCGGCTTCATTTCTGACCTCTGACATGGGCCTCCACTCATCTTTCTTACTTGTCCTGCCCGCCTTCCTGTCCAAGACAAAACTGCACTGACACACACCTTGTGCTGACACACGGCTAAGGAGGACAACTCACCAAGTCCAGCAACTCCTCCTCGTCCCGCCACTGGCCCAGGTACAGGGCCTTGCCTACAGTCTCCTGCACGCTGTCTGTCCTCGTGTCTACAAGGTCAAGGCTGCCCCGCACAGTGCTGCCGTCTGTGTCCTCGCACTCGTGCTTGTGGTCGTCTGCGAGGTTGCTGGTGGAGTTCAACACGAACACAGTGTCGTCCCTGCTGTCGTCTTTCTCAAAGGCCAACTGCGAGGCTAGATCGCCATCACTGAGAAACACGTGACTGCCCCGACGAACTGTAACTCTTGCCAGCGAGTCCCTGCGAATCTGGTTGTCGTTCTTGGGCGCGAGGTCCCAGTCTGACTCACTGCGGGCAGACATGTTTGCACAGGGCAGGGCGGCGCCCAGGGCGGGCCCCTGCTGTGTCGTCTGGTAGTCCACGCTGTCCACGGAGTGGCGCTTGGTGACCAGGCGAGAGAAGTGTTGGGGGGCGTCTCCACTTGTCTTGGGACATCCGGGTGACTTATCGTGGATACAAAGTCCCGTTGTCTGGGCAGATGCGGGTGGCTTGTCGTAGACGCTGGCCGACAGAAACCTCTTTTTCTTCCACTGTGCCAGTGACTGGTTCAGGCCGTCGCGTCTGTCTTTCAGTCTCTGCCTTCTCAGCCCGAGGTCACCGGTCGCGCCCAGCACGAGCGAGGGTGCGGGCGAGTCCATCAGCGCGCGGCCCGACTGCCTGGACAGCGACAAGGAGAGTGTCGGGAGCGTGTTGCGTCGGGAGAAGGTCAGCGACATCGAGGTCAAGGTCACGGGGCTCGGAGACACGGCCATGGCGCTGGGCTGTGATGGCGCTGGCGATAGGCTCGCATAAGAGTTGTCAAAGACAGGTGCTCGGTGTAATGACGTCACGCCACGCCAGGTACAGGCCGGTACAGGTGGGAATAAGGTCGGCGGTTGTGAAGAGAATGTCCTCAGACAGTCTGGCGTCTTTTCGCTCAAAGGGAGATCATTATGGGATGGGCTGTGCTCGCCGCCAGACCGCAACACTTCTTTGATGGCTGCCCGTATCTTGCGCCGCTCTTGCAGCACATTGCAGTCTTCTAGCTTGAAGACAGAGAAAACAACAAACCTGATTACTCTCTCTCTCTCGCTCTCTCTCTCTCGCTGTGTGCGTGCGTGCTTGCCTGTGCTTACGTGTGCGTGTGTGCAATGGGGGGGGGG